>JAIPUU010000101.1:0-17500 GCA_020466095.1 Chlorops oryzae
ATCAGGTTTTTGATTCCACACTTTCTTTTTTTTTTTTCAAACTTTAGACTTTACACTTTTTGTTTAAATAAAACGGTTGGCGATTAAGAATGCGCGCAACTAATTAGGCGAACGGCTTTAGTTAAATGAGACCGGAAGAGAAAAACCAAGATTGACAAAATTGTTCTGGCAGCAGAGTTTGCCATCCTACCTCAGTCTTCCTTAAATCTACCACATCTACGCCAATCGGCATGTCCCCGAAAGAGTCGTAGGTTCGAAACTCAGGGCATAGTGGTGTTGACGACTTGGATGAAACAAAGTTCTAAATAATACACTCAGGATTATACACCAGAATGTGAATCGACTAGAATGCATAAAGGAACGTTTTGAATAAGCTCATTTTACATCTTCCTTCGAGGTGTGTCGCAAAAGGGTGGATATTAAAACCTACCGCAACGATCTTTGAGAGAGGTAACACTGTCTGTTTGTGAGAACATATGCTATGACACTTGCTTTGAGAGCATGACAAAGATAGCCGAGTTGCATTTGGCGTGAGTGAATTCAAACTTGCATTTGAAAAGATTAAAGTAGGGGATATATTATTTAGGGTGACCAGAGTGTTAAATATTCTACTCTTTGGATGTTTGATGGAAAAAGAAGGGTCGTTGTTTGCACACCCCTCACAAATGTGACCCTCAAGCTTTGCCATTTATTGCGACAACTGGTCCAGTCATATTCACCGAGCTCTGCTGCTACTTCTCGCCATACCTAAAATCCATACAGTTAAACTTAAGTCTAGAAATTGAATAATAATTACCAGGTCCTTTGGTAGCTTGTGGTCAGGTGAGGCTATATTCCACAACGTTGGCCGCTGTTCAACAATAGAAATTAGTTTAAATATTTTTTCGGCTTAATTTTACTTTAGTGACATATGGGGGATTTGGCTTTAATTTGGCAAGTATACGTAAAACACCTTCCTGAGCCCGAATATGCAATCCGTTTTTGGGGGTCACGTATGGTTTAGAAGATATCGCAATTTAAAGTTTGTATGAAAACACTATGGAAATTGACTGGCAGCAAAAGCGTAGCGCTACCAGACTTCACGTTTTGGAAAAATCTGCCAGTTGGTAGATTTAAGTAGTTGTTGTATGATTCGAATAAAAAAAGATAAAAATTGAGAAAATATGAAAAAAAAAAAATGGAGAAAATAGGAAAAAAATTGATAAAAAATTAAAAAAAAATTGGAGAAATTAAGGTTTTCCACAAGAAAAACGTGAAAATCGCGCGCGCGATTTTTGAAAAAAATTTTCCCCTACGGCGCTGCTTTGTTTACTTCACTTCACCACCACTTTATCAATTTCACAATTTTAACTCTTGCTCCTGAAAAGGACCAATTGGTGGGTTACTCCCTCGCCGTTCCAAAATTCTAATTTGAATTTCTTTCTTCTTCATCATCGACTTCAATGGCGTAGCTAGAGTGGGATTCGTCATCTGAAAGGTGCCTCTCCCTTACGTGTTGGTATACTTCTGCAGCTACCTTAACGAATTCCACAAACGGATCCAAAATTTTCGCTCTACACCCCTGCAAAAACATGAATTTCGCCAATTTACCTCGAAAGAAGGACTTATTCCGAGAATAATTTGGCAAATTTTGGCTTTCGCATGCTGCCACATCGATTCAATCGTATTTGTGTGCGCTTTTATATATCCTTTATTTCAATTGTATTTATTTCCTTCATTAAAACATTTTTTATATATAGAAAAAATTAATTCCACACTTTTTATAAATATGGCAGCATTTCAAACAAAATTTTCTGAATTTTGCTCTTAAATCCAAATTAAATAGTCTGGCAACGCCGCAAAAGTTAAAATGATCTAAAAATTCGTGCTTTTTTCTGCAATTTTCAAATCGTTATATCTTCTAAACCAGACGCGACCCCCAAAAACGGATTGCAGATTCGGACTCAGGGGGTCATTTTGCATATAGTGGAAAAAACAAAAAAAATCCCCCATATGTCACTAAAGTAAAATTGTTCCAACTTCCTCATCGCCCGATTGGAGAGCTGCATTTTCATTTAAAAACGCCATAATAGGAAAAATTACAATGAAATTCGAAATCAGAATATTTTGAACGAATTATCATGGCCTACCTTTTTTTATGAACTTATTTTAGGGATCGGATTTTACATATGTAAAAAAATGTTTAAAAAATATTCAAACATATTCAAAATATATTTAAAAAAATATTTTAAATATTTTGTTTATATTGAAAAAAATATCTTAAATATTTGATTTTTGTTTAAAAATATGTTAATTCAATTTGAAAAATATCTACAGATATTTTCAAACAGCGCCGAATTTAATCGAGATAGATCTTACTTCAGTGTTGTAACAGTTTCATTTATTTTGGACCTATGTTCAGGTACAGTTGTTTGTAAAAGAACTTAGGCTGCATTTACGTAGCTAACAATATACTTGATCACCATTTTGAATCTCCAGGTAATCGCAGTTTATTATGCGCCACCACTTCGTTATGAGATTTTTGTTTTTGCTCATTTTCAAAAATTTCCGGATTGACAAAATTTTTTGCCGTGGTGGTTAAATATATTTTACTATCGCCTACTGCGCTTATATTGAAAAATATTTGAAAATATTCAAAAATATGTAAAGATATTTAAAAATATTTTATATTTAAATTATTCAAAAAAATAAAATATATTTTAAATATGTTAAATGCGATCTCTACATATCACACTGTATGGCTAAAAGTAATATTTGCATGTGACACCGTATGACACGTACCATATATATGACTCGGAAAAATATGTCAATCACACTGTATGGCAGTCGTATGGCTCAAAAAACGCCATATATATAGCGTCTTTCCATACAGTGTATTCCACCATAAACATTTACATGTAATGTAGTGCGCTTAATTATCTATTCAAAAATAAATAAATTTTTTTTTGTAACATTTTTCTGTATTTTTTCTCACCTCAATGGCGTACGACTTTCACGTGCGCCGTTACGGAAATGCTCATATAAGAACCACTATGTATGTTCCTTGATTCTAATTTGTGAAATGCTCTAATTTCTGGACTTTTTTTAACAGAAAAATATAGGAAAAGAGCAGGACTAGAAGCAAAATTTTTATTTTGCCAAAGGTAAATGCTTAATTTATTTATTAATACATAGTTATTTTTATACCCAGCGTAAGCAGGGTATATTAGTTTTGTGCGAATCTTGTAACAGCCAGAACTAAGCTCCATAGACATAAACATATATATATATATATACAGTTGCGGTAATATTAATAGCACCGACACTTTTCGTTGTTTGAAATCCGTTTATTTTCTGTTTCATTTTATTTTTATGAAATTCAAAATTTTCATTGAGTTTTAGCCAGGTTATCTTTCAAATCAACGATCTTCCAATTTTTTGATACCATTTTGGTAGTACTCCTTCGGTTTTGCCTCAAAATAGGCCTCAGTTTCAGCGATCACCTCTTCATTGCAGCCAAATTTTTTCCCTGCGAGCATCCTTTTGAGGTCTGAGAACAAGAAAAAGTCGCTGGGGGCCAGATCTGGAGAATACGGTGGGTGGGGAAGCAATTCGAAGCCTAATTCATGAATTTTTGCCATCGTTCTCAATGACTTGTGGCACGGTGCGTTGTCTTGGTGGAACAAAACTTTTTTCTTCTTCATATGGGGCCGTTTTGCCGCGATTTCGTCCTTCAAACGCTCCAATAACGACATATAATAGTCACTGTTGATGGTTTTTCCCTTCTCAAGATAATCGATAAAAATTATTCCATGCCCATCCCAAAAAACAGAGGCCATTACTTTGCCAGCGGACTTTTGAGTCTTTCCACGCTTCAGAGACGGTTCACCGATCGCTGTCCACTCAGCCGACTGTCGATTGGGCTCAGGAGTGTAGTGATAGAGCCATGTTTTATCCATTGTCACATATCGACGCAAAAACTCGGGTGTATTGCGAGTTAACAGCTGCAAACACCGCTCAGAATCATCAACACGTTGTTGTTTTTGGTCAAATGTGAGCTCGCGCGGCACCCATTTTGCACAGAGCTTTTTCATATCCAAATATTGATGAATGATATGACCAACACGTTCCTTTGATATCTTTAAGGCCTCTGCTATCTCGATCAACTTCATTTTACGGTCATTCAAAATCATTTTGTGAATTTTTTTGATGTTTTCGTCGGTAACCACCTCTTTCGGGCGTCCATTGCGTTCACCGTCCTCCGTGCTCATTTCACCACGCTTGAATTTTGCATACCAATCAATTATTGTTGGTTTTCCTGGGGCAGAGTCCGGAAACTCATTATCAAGCCAAGTTTTTGCTTCCACTGTATTTTTTCCCTTCAGAAAACAGTATTTTATCAAAACACGAAATTCCTTTTTTTCCATTTTTTTCACAATAACAAAAGTTGCTTCACAAAAGACGCTCTATCTCACAAACTAATTGACTTACAGATGTCAAATTTTGACACGAATCATTTGAAGGTTGCCGCTATATAAAAATAATATGCATTTAATACTAGCGACGCAATCTATGTGTCAGACCGGGGACTTATCAGCCAACCTGTTATATGCGAACTTAAATACTTTTTGTACTTCAACCAGTTAGTCCTTGGACTTGTTAGGCTGATTGAACGTTCAAGTTTTATTGGATACTTGTGTAATAGAAATACAACAGGCGAATGATCCGACGAGAGGTCAGCTGTCGCATTTGCAAAAATAAGGTCTCTTGCAATAACCTAAGTGATCCCGAAATCTAAGAGGTCAAGAATTTTTTGGAGGTCTGATGGCCAGTAAGTTGCTTGCCTTGGGGACACAAAGTCAAGAGCATTATTTTTATTAATTATTGTCTTGTATAAATGTTGACCTTAGAATTGGAGATTCGCGAGCCCCAGAAAGTATGCTTTGCATTATAGTCACCTGCTGCAAGAAACTTATCCCCTAGTGTCACAAAGAAATCTAGAAACATTTTGAATGCTTAAAGGAAATCATAACTATAGGAATCTAGAGAAAAATGTTGGATTCTTTTGCGAATAAGTATACTAGTGCCTCCATGCGCCTTGCCGTCTGGATGGTTGGTTTGATAGAATATGTAGCCGGGGATAGAAAAGAAGTTTTTATTTGTTGAATGAGTTTCAGAGAGGAGTAACACGTCAATTTCCTCTTGGCTTGAAAAACTCTGAATTTACAGCTTATGCTTTCTCCAAATGCTTTTCTCATTTTTTCTCCAAAACTGCAGTCAAAAGTTCATCGAAATTTTGCATCATTTGCACAAGTACATTCAAAGTTTGAGCTAGACTGATTATCATTACTTCAAGATTGCTATTCGTGTTAGCAGGGGGATAAACAGTTCTCGCGGACTTTATTGCATCAGCATAGGAAATATCTGAGGTCACAGGGTTGTTATTAGAATTTGAAGGGGCTATTGGTGCGGAAAAAATAACATTAGTAGAAGGAATTCTTACTGATTCTTGCTTAACATTCATACGTTTTTTTAGTTCTTGGTAAACTAAGCAACCTCTGTAATATGCAGTATGGTTACCTTGACAATTACTACACTTTATTAATCTGCGATCGTTTTGAGCTTTTTAATTACAAACTGAGCTATGATGAAGCTCGCCAGAAACTACGCAAACGGTGCGCAAGAGGCAATACGACTTTGTGTGTCCAAACTCTTGACAGTTGGCACATTGAACTGGACCATTTCTTTTGTGTGGCTTTTCGACCAATTTTTTGAGATGTAATAACGCAAAATAAACAATAATTAATCTATGTTTGCCCATTTGCGTGTGCCTGAAAGATTCCTCGTATAAAACCAGTGATAAGCCTCGTCTTATACACGTATCTGGCTTTCTAGGAATTTACTTGGAAATAATGTTTTTTTTGTTATGCCCCTAAACGCCTGTCACTGACAAACCATAAATCGCTGCGACAAATCACTCCCAATGTAAACAAATACAATACCATAACATTATCTTCCAACTACGATATATCGTGCACTTTTAGCTTCAAAATTTTTGGTTATTAATTTAATTTAATTTTTTTTCTTTGCAGCGCAACATGATTTCAGTGATATTGGGAAATTATTTTATTCAAACATTAACATCTCCTTCCTGATTTTAAACTTGAATTACGGTATTAAAAGGAGTCAGACGCGTATAATTTCAAATGGGTCGTAAAGTCAAGTCATACAGCGTCGGCGGTGGGAGTCACACATCAAAGCTTAATATCTATATGACAGTGGTTTTACTTGCTTTGCTTCATGAGTGCCTTCAGACAGGTAAGTCACATTTTTAACCAGCAATTTAAGGAATTCCTTAATATCTATGTGGTAAAGGTAAATTTCTGTTTTAGTTTCATGAGATCTAATTTTTATAGCAATTGCGGTATTAAATGAGCTGTTTTTGTCCCCTTGCTAGCAAAACCAATAACACAGATCTAGGCAATTCACAGTATTTTAAGATCTTCGCTGAGCATCCGACGTGTCTTGAGCGCAATGCGAACTTTTTTTTGGTGAATGAGGTCTCACAGTTACTGCTACTGTCAGCAGTAAATCACTGGAATGCGTGAAATGGACATCTTTACGTGGTCGCTTCTTTCATCTCGATTTAATTAGATTCTCTCCCGAATTGAAAAGACTATTTGTTGCCTAACTGTTTGTTGCAATGTCATTCAAGTTCTCATCTACCGCGAGATTCTACGAACAATATCGATCTAGGTCTCGATACAAATTGAAAGAGTTATTGCCTTAGAAACCGGTTTTTCGGATCTCTTTGATTTTCATTCCAACACTACGTCTACGTTTGCTGGGACCACTGTAATTTTTCCAAAAATAGCCCAAAAAATAAATCTGTTCTTCCGAAGCGTGTGACTTTCTTATTAAGAGAAGTAAGAGTACTGCTTCTTTCCCTCGGCTGCCAGGATTGTTGCCTCAAAAACCGGTGGTATATTCGCCTTCCTCTCAATCTTGCCTTGCTGTTCAAGTCATTTTACCTAATGAGATACTGAAGGCAAGCTCTTTGAAGGTGCACTTGACTTCAACTGTAACCAAGTGCTCTAGGGCAAATCAAAAAATGGGTCCCACTGCTATCTCAAATGGTAAAGTTTTATCAAGTAACAATATTTAATATACAAAAAGTTTAAAAACTCTAAGTTACTTTATCATGGTCAATCATTAGCTTGCGGGCCCGGGGATACTGCCCCGAATAGCCCCTAGATAGCTTCTCCAACTGCCCGAGCTCTCATTGGATGATAGTGGAGACGGGAAAGAGATCTAATGCCCTTTTCCGACTATTGCATTTAACTGAATTCAGCTGTTAAAGTAGAATTTATCGTTGGGTTAAACCTGATTCTAACCACTTTATATGCAGAAAGAAAGCCATGATTTTAGCCGTTTTATAATGCAACCCTTACTTTGAACGCCGTTTTTTTCGCAACATTGAACATTGAAGTCAGCTGTTGTATTTTGATTTGATGCTAATATTGAAAATCGTGTTTTGACTACTGGATCAAATTGCAGCATATTAAATGCTGTTTCAAATTGATGTTAGCAAGCCAATTATTAACGTAATTCCGGTTGCTTTTATTTCTTGCAATTTCTGATGTCTCAACAATAAGAGTGATTTTCTGGTAATTTTCAATTTTGCAGTTTTTAAAATAAAACAAATGCTCCACACTGTGAAAAGTTGTTCGGAAATCAATCAAAACAAAAAACAGCTGTTTGAAGTCGTAAAAGCAGAAACGGACAGTCTGGAAGGGGTTTTGATAAATTAAACTTGAGGAGCTAAATTCAGATTTTACATTCATAGCCTGAAAAGATCATAAGTTTACAAATTGAAGGGTGTAGGAAGCTTGACGTGGAGCGCTGCAATAAATTTATTTGTTGTTATAGTGAGTCTCAGGGCCGTTTTTAGGCATAGGCTACATAGGCTGCATCCTATGGGCCCGCACAAATTGGTATTGCCTTTTGGTTTTCACTTCGCAAAGGATATGTTTGCATAGCAGTGACCCTTTTTTTTTGTTTTTTGCTACTCTAGGGGGTCCGCACCACAGGCACAGCCTAAGGGCCCAAAAAGCCCAGAAACGGACTTCATCGCGAAAGAGATTAAGGTATCGTCGTGCATTTTTGCGTGCTATAAGCTTATCAAAAAGGGTGCTGATTACGGCTTCCAACATGCCCGTACGCAGGAATTTTGCAAGGGGGGTTTTATTTTTCATCTATGACATAATTAGTTGAAACAAGAGCGCAAAATTTTTAAGCATTTTATAAACAAAGAGTCACATTTGCTGAATATACTGCAGCATAGAAACTTTTCGTGTGCAGAGGATTTAGTACATCAAATAACTAATGTACGTTATCACTCAAAATTATCTTCCGTAAACCGACTTTACGGACAACAATAAAAAAAATTAATTAAATTCATGGTGCAAATTATACTTGTTTCCAATATGGGTATTCACTAGTTTGTGGTAAAGTAGCAAAATACATAGCAAAGTGTATCTTTCAAAGACGTGAACTGGGTGAAAAATTGTCCTGGTGCAGTTCGGCGGTTCAAACTGTTTTTATACTTTTGGATTGGTTCGTCAAACCGGTTTTTCTACTTCTTTGAACCGGGGTTTCGGTTTGGGAATTTCTCACACTGAAAAAATTTGTAAACACATGTTCCCACTTCTAAAGCAATTTTTTTAAACCATTACGGTTTAAAACTTTCACAATAAAAAGTAAGTGGAGGTTATTTTATTCATATGAGAGATGGTATCGATAATTATTATATTATAATAATTTCATAAGAATAGAGATTTTTTATTTTTGGCCTATGGGAGCGACCACTTTGCATGGTTGCAGGCAAAAACAAGTAAGGGTGTTATAGTCAGGCGAGCCTGGATCATGGTACATTCGTCCCAGATTTTTAAAGTGACGTCTTGCAAAATTTTTCCCAAAGGGCCATTCTTACGAATAGAGCAAACGCTATCTTTCTGTAAGAAGCAGTAAGAGGTAGTTCAAAAGTGAAATGAGCTGTACGTCCACCTGCTAATAAAGTTGCAGCGATTCCTGAGGACGCTACTGCCAAAGCCAATTTTCCCTCAGACCTTACTTTTGCTAATATCAGATTAGTAATGAAAGTCTTGCCGCTTCCACCTGGAGCATCCAAAAAAAATATTTTTCGTTCATTGAAACGAACACTGTGCATAACACGATTGTACGCCGTAAGCTGGTCATTAAATAATTTTGGTTTATTTTCAGTAATAAACTCATTTAATTCATTAACATCATACGGCTTTCGCAAGGCTACCTCTAACGGATCCAAATCATTATGTGAATTATTCCTTTTTGATGCAGGAAGCCTAAAATCAGTTAATGATTTATCGCAAATTTCGTGAAGCTTATCTTCAATTATGATAAGTCCACCATTGTAAATATCATCACTATATGCTAGTGTCATATCCTGATCATTACGCATTGTGTTTAAAATATCTTCACATAAATGAATGCGAAATTTATTCCATAACTCTAAAGAGTCAGATGTCGTTGATGAAGGATTGTTGACGCGATCTAGGAGAATTTCATTATTAGAAAAATAAACCCTTTGTCCATTTTGCAAATGAACTGCTAAATGAACTACTGCCGGAAAACGTTCATGAATAGGAAATTGGAAAATTCTCCAAAGCGCTTTCGAGGAACTTATATAGCGACCATTTAGATATGTTGTCACTTCATCGTTGGTGTTTTGCAACGAAAATGTGCCTTGATCAGAACCCTTATTAATATACTTGCAGATGTAGTTAATAGCTTTGACCGATTGACAAAACTCTACGTTAATTTGTGCATTGAAAATTCGTGATAGCACTGGATTATAGGGAACAACCCACCTATTATCCACGCTCATTTCTGTACCTTTGACACGAATTATTGTTGTGTTTCCACCATTATCTGGAGACCTACGCCTGTAGGTTGGGAAACCGTCGTCCCCGGTTTGTGTTTCAGAAATAAAATTTCTAGTGTAATTTTTAGAACAAATGTTTTCTTTCTTACATGGTGACGCGGGATTGTAAAATCCGCAAGGACAATGTATCATATTTTTAATGACAGTATTATAAAGAAATGGATCATGTTGTTTGTTAGGTATTTCAGACGATATTATTGCATTTATAGAATCTAGCTGTACTTTGCTAGCCCGCCACAATAAAATTTGGGCATGTGGTAAGCCTCTTTTTTGGCATTCTACGCTGTAAACGAAGGCTTTCGATGGGCCAAAATATTTTTGTTCGTAAATAGGTCTATCATTTTCTTGAGTTTTAAATGAAATACTCTAGAAAACAAATCATGTCTGTCGTAAGAATTTTGATCGGGAAATAACTCAATTTTTATTTCTGGCATTTCTGAGTTACATGTGAATGTAACAAAGAGATCTGGTCTTCCAAACTTCCTGACGTATGTCATGGCATCTTGACTTTTTTTATTCATGTATCTGGGGGATCCTGTAAATGACGACGGCAATATAACGTGCCGGCCAATATTAGAAGCGTCTATATTGGAATCATTAGCCACGGCATCTCTTAAATGAATGTACTCTTCTGCTTCAGGTTTTTTTGATTGCTTTTGATGAAGTCAGGCCTATCAGAAATCATTTTTGCCGCCATATCGACACATTTTTGGTTGAAGAAACCTTTAAAATAATGTATGCTGTTAAAGTCATTTATTCTCACCATAAGCCGAAATGAATAAAACTGCATACATGATACAGTTTTAGATCTAGTAGCGGTATTCTGCTGTGAATTATTTATACAGTATTCGTGATTTCCAAAAGGAAACAGTAAAGGATATTGAAGTGGGTCATAAGATCTATGAATTTCAGAAACTCGTTCAAGTGGACCAACTCTCGTATTCAACACAATAACTCGGGGACCTTTGTCTTCATCTATCAAAAGAACAGCTACTTCATCTACTATTGGCGCATTATACCGACCTCGATGCTCGTTAGGAGGTTTAACATCAGCATGAATAATAAGTTTCAAATCACCTGTTGGTCTATTTTCGAGATTATATTTAAAACTTTGAATATAAATATTATGATCGTGAAGATATGTTTGGAGAGCGTTGATGATATCGATTTGCAGGTGTTACGTGACATGCTTGTAAAGAAAGGAAAAATGTGGGTTAAAAAAGTTCAATGAGAGAATAGAAAGAAAAGTGTAAAAAATGATTTAAAAAAAAAAAATTAAAAAAAATTTTTTTTTTTAAATTCTAAGTGTTTCTACATATGGCAAGTGACGACCCAATCAAGTAAATACGAACCACTGACAAACACATCTACACTTCATGAACATATATACACGCCACGAATACATATACACATATACATACATAATATCACACCTTAATCTACTCCTAGGAAGACACAAAAATCATGAGCAGCTATGGGCACGGAAGCTGATTCGGAGCCGCGCTCTCTCACTCATGTATACGTACACAAAATCGAAAAAGCAAGCAGAGTAATGAAAATTGATTCAGTCTGACTCATATAGGACTATAGGTCTAACTCTTCTTCTTCCTAATCCTTGCTATGTGTTAGAGCTATGCTGCTTCAACATAGGCATATAGCATGAGGAAAAGAGAAGCACGCTATGGCAGCGAAATCTTTAGCTCTGCTGTGGTGAAATGCATTGCCACTTTTATTTTTAATTTTGGGAGATTTTCGAGTTCATTACATATAAAATATCTACCAAACTCATAAAATGCCATGAAAAGCTTGGAAAACATAAAAATAATCAAGGAAACTCAATATTAAGGAGAAAAAGAAATGGTTTTTTTTGTCCTACCCCGTCCACATAACTTTTTGATCACACTTTTTCAGCAAAAATACTAAATTCTATATACAATCAAATTCGTAGCAGTAGTCAAAAATGTGTGTCAATTTATTACAAAATGAAAACATTTGTGCACATTAAGCAAAAGTATATCGTAATATATTTATTAAAGCTTCAATTATAACTTTTAAAGCTATATAAAAAACCGAGCTGACGCCGTGTTTCTTTGATAATTTTCTTGCAAGTGGCATCATAGTGCCGCTTTGCGTCTACCCGTATTGTTGTTGGTAGCTTTCTGGTGAATTTCTCGAATTTGTTGAATTTCCTATTCCTGCCTAAGGTTTTTGTTGGTAGCTTTTTGGTGAATATCCCCAATTTGTTGAATTTCCTATGCCTGCCTAATGGTGTATATCCCCATCGCGGCAAAGGCTTTTCGACGTCGACAGTTAGACCTACACTCCTACATGGTCTGCATATAGAACTATAGCTGCAACTTCGGCAAAAAGCTATTACGTGGTACACCTCACTTCTATTACGTGGTTCACCACACTAAAGTGTGAGAGCCAATCAGAACGCACGAGCTATGGCGTGGTTCACCACAGTTGAACTTTTTCAACAAAACATATGTTTTTGGATTGCGCGCGAACTGGAATATTCAAAAATTCTGAAAAATATAATAATTTTTACAAAAAAACAATATTTAATCATATTTAAAGAAAAAAGCATGGACGATCATATTGATAAATCCGTAAGTAGTAATTTGGCGAACAATTTTTTCATGTTTTCACTATAATGTGAACTTTTAGGGATGGAGACATTGCGTTCGCGGATGCAAACCAACAACCAGGGTTTATAGTTTTCCATTGGACGATGAGAGGTGATATGTGTGTTAAATGTTATCTGCACGACTGTGATTTATGTTTGCATCTTTGTGTTTTTGTGTATATTTGTTTTATTTCTTTGTGCCGCACTCCGCTAAGGAGCTTGTAAGATCCATGGACTAATCAGGTGAGAAAACTTCCAAGTACTTTTATCCATGCCTGTATGTATTTTGAAAATTTTGCATGTATATGTTAATACATGTGTTGATGACGAAATTGTATTTAATTGTGTGATATTAATAATTTTTTGGTTCTCTGCAGGAGGGAAATATGGCTCCAACGCTTTGGAATGTCTGGCTGGCAGCCGAAATTTTTGTTTGCCTGCGATCGGCACTTTCGACCGGAGGACCAAGGCAAACGAAAACTGAGGGCTGGAGCGGTTCCGGAGTTTTACTTAGATGTAAGTTATGTGGCGCAATTTGAAATTGAAGAAAAGGGCTTTGTCCAATTTGCAATAAATAGGGAAGAGGCAAGTGTAGGAGAGTTAGATATTTCAGAGTTTAAAGAGGGGGAAGAAACGGTCGATTTATTTTGCAGGGAAACTCTAAGCGATAGCTTCGAAGATAGTTTAGAAGAAGAACACGGCGATATTTTGGGTAAAACCACGAAAATAGCGATTAACCATTATGTAGGTAGTTCTCATCGACGGAATAAAAAATTAGAAATGTCAGAGAAGGGGAAATATAGCGAGGTAGAGGCTTTGAAAAGGAAACTTAAATTTTTTCAGAAGCAGTGTAGGAAATTGAAATTAGAAAATATTTTATTGCGGAAGGAAAATTCCAAACTTCGAAAGGGAAATAAATCGACCGAAGCTGATATTATTGAAAGCATTTGCAAACGGCTTCCAGCGCAAGAGGGTATTCTCGTTAAGCATAGCTTAAAAAATTATTGTAGACCAAAAAAAGGGCATAGGTATTCAAAGGATATAAAGATGTTCGCTTTAGGTGTTTTCTTCTTGTCCCCAGTAGCATATAGGTTTTTAAAAAATTATTTCACTTGGCCGTCGGAGCGTAGTCTTCTTTATTTTGTTGCCGAATGGCCAAAACATCCAGGGTTAAATGATTTAAATATTAAAGCTTTAGAGTTCCGTGTCCGTATGTTGTCCGCCGATCAGAAATATGTTTCTGTTTCCTGCGACGAGATGTCTCTTAAAAAATTTTTAGATTTTGATTTAGGTCAGGACAAAATTATAGGCCTCGAGGATTACGGTGATGAAAACCGAACTCGAAAAAATGCGACACATGTGTTAGTTTTAATGGTGCAAGGGATCGGTGGAGCTTCTTGGCGACAACCGTTTGCTTTTTTTTTTGCAATAATTCGTGTCCGGCCATTGTTTTGAGGAAATATGTTTTAGAAGCAATAGGAAAATTAGAAGAAATAGGGCTTAGGCCACGCCAATTTGTATGTGATCAAGGAAAGAATTTTGTAGGATTAAAAAAGTTATTAGGAGTGTCAGAGGAAAAGCCCTTTTTCAATTCAGGTTCGTCAAAAATATTATTTTTCTTCGATGCTCCCCATTTATTAAAAAGTGCAAGGAATTGTTTACTTAACAAAAAAAACCACATTAAATTTGATAACGCGGTTGTTAGTTGGGATGATATTGTAACATTTTACAATATCGACTCACAACTAACAATACGTTGTGCGCCAAAGCTCAAACCGCAGCACATTGGGCCGAATAGTTTTGAAAAAATGAAGGTTTGTTATGCAAGCCAAGTTTTAAGTAATACGGTTGCAGCAGGCATAAATTGTTTATATGCTTCGGGTACTTTAGAGAGCGCATCTGCACGGACGATGCCAAATACTGCAAAATTTTTATTATTCTTTAATGATTTATTCGATATTTTTAATAGTAGGAGTAAGCATTCTGAAAACCCAATGAAAAGAGGTTATTGTGGTTCCGAGGAACAAGTGATTTTCTTAAAAGAGGCCCTTAAACTTTTAAAATCTTTCATTATTACAGCTTCCGATGGTACCGATATTAAGAATAGTTTTTCCTTTGTAGATGGCTGGGTCCTTAACATAAATAGTCTTTTTATTTTATGGAACGATTTATCTCAACATGATTTCCCATATATTCTTACAAGAAAGTTGAATCAGGATGGCCTCGAACATTTCTTTGGCGAAATTCGCCTGAGGGGAGGTCAGGGTGGCAGAATTACTGCCTATCAGTTTTCTAGGCTTTTCCAAAAGAGGTGGGGACTAGATTTTGTAAAAATAGTAGTAAATGGCAACTGTGAGTCAATTGATAAGTTTGAAGACGGGCCCTTTCTTCCGACGAACCAGCCCGAGGAGGTTGGGAATTTTCAAAGTAGCTATCGCGAGTGGCAGGATTTCCAAAGTGGGGTTTCACAAGAACGGACAATTATGCAGCAGGTTTCCATCACTCCTGAAGAAGAGCCGTTCTTCTTTTTGAAGGAGAATGCTTTCACATACGTTAGTGGTTGGTTCTATACTAGGTTTCTTAGGTTACATGAGTGCTCAGTAGCAGTTGAATATATTGACGAAATAGAGTCGTCCAATTTCTCATTTGTTATGGAAAAGCAATGTAGTAATTATAAATTCGTTAGGCCACCAGATAACTTCATAGACTATCTTCAAGGTTTAGAAAATGAGTTTGAACAGCTTTTCGACAATCACTGTCATAGAACAAACTTAGGTCAATTTCTAGTAGACCAATTAGCTAGTATCCCATTTTATAACTGCTGCGAAAAAAACAACCCGACAAGTTTCTTAGCTTATTTCGTCCGAGTAAGAATAATGTGGAAAATTAGATTTCATAATAGGCAACTTAAAGACCCTGATTTTCGACATAAATACCTTAAAATAAGCCATCATTAGATTTTTCGTCCGTTTCAATTTGAATTGGGTTTTCATTGCTTGCTCTAAATAGCGGTTTTTTTTAAATTTCGGTATATTTTGATTTTTAAACAAATTCTTGCACTGAATTAGATATATATAATAAGTATTTTTTTTTTACTTTAATTCAGTGAATTAAGTTGGTTTTTAAATTCTTTGTATATTTTTACATAATTTTCAATATTTCTTAGTTATTTAGTTTTTATATAGTTTTTGTAAATTACAATATTAAATTATTCATTTCTAAGCATTATTCGACTTATTGGTTAAGATATTATATGTATTTTTATAAAATTAGAAGTTAACATATTACATATTTTATATTAGTTTCTTATTCATCGACGTATTCTCATCTTCTTGTTTAAGTTAAAAAATACGATCAATTTAAGTAGGAATACAGTATACTCCCGAAAAAGTTAACCGATTTGTTCGGAAGACTGTTACCTTTTCTGAAAAATTAACTCTTTTTTGAATTTCCAAAATGCTCCAAATCTAACAAATGAAATGATATAGCATAAATAATTTCTAAGCTTTTCCTTTTTTAAGCCAAAAAGCCCATTTAGCCACAAGCTGATAAATACAAAAAAAATTGAATTCACTTTTATTTATGTTTGTGCATATCGAATGCTTACGAAAAACTTACAGAGCATAGTGAAAAAATTTGAAATTATAAGAATAAGAGTAAAGCATTCAATGACAGCAGAAGTTAATTTACTTTTCGCCATTATTAACTTTCATGAAATTTAACTTTTCCGAGAGTGTACTATGAGCCTCGTTTTAGAAATACTTTTTTACATTTACTTCGTTTTGTAATCTGATATTTAATACAACTTTAAAAAACTTTAAGCTATAATATTTTCATTAATCAAGTGCCTTGCGCTGTTTTATCACTTAAATATATATATTTACTAAGCATAATAAAAAATATATTGGTTTTTCCTCTTGTGCACTTGAAATTCTCCCACTTGGTTGTATAGCACGACGACGCCCTAAAAGCAGGAAAATTTATTAAAAATACGCGCACTATTAAACTATTTCTTAATATATTCATTAAACAAATACGGATGATACAAAAATAAATAATATAATAATAAGAGGTATCTTAGCAGCATGTTATCCTTGCTACCTTTGAATAATTAAATTACCTCCACACGATGCTTTTCGCTCATAAACAGTGTGTCGTTATTGCCCTCATGTTGCACTGTATTTTCTCGCTTTTGTTGTCGAAGGCTGTCTTGACTCTCCATGACTCGTTTAGGTTTATGCTGTATAAAATCCTTTGAATTTGTTTTATCGAGTTCATGTGTCTTCAATTGCAAATCATGGATAAATATTTCTTATTTCTCTGCTAATTCCGGACTCTGTGATTACGAGTCCGAATCATTATCCGACTGACACTTTCTGTTTCCTATGGTTTGACAGTTTCTTCTATAGGACGCAATCGTTTTTTGCGAACGTAGAAACTCATTCAAATTTAAAGAATTCTTCACATTATTGCTTCAGGAAAAGGCACTGCTTCATTTGTTCTTTATAAAAATCGGAAACTCCATTGGTATTTATTAATCTGAGCGAAACGAAAAACCAAAAACAAAATAAAAAGGAACATTTCATATTGTTCAAAAAATGTGAAAAATATTCACTTACATGGAAAAAAGTCCCTCAGCATTGAAGACCAATTTCAACCGCAAACTGCAAGCCAGTTTTCTACCACCATCACAGCGTCCGGAATTAGCAGTGAAATAAGAAATATTTATCCATGATTTGCAATTAAAGACACATGAACTCGTTAAAAAATCGTCTCCTTCACACCGGAAGACGAAACGCAAAGTATAACGATCGTTTGTACGCGACCACTAATTAATCTTATGGAATATTGCCATTCACCCTATACATTAAAGCTGGATCGTTTAGAGTTCAGACAATCTGCTCCCATGC
>JAIPUU010000507.1:0-14087 GCA_020466095.1 Chlorops oryzae
ACGTAGTCCACTATTTTTTGGTATATTTTTTGACCGTTGCCAATTCAAGCTAGCTGTCAAGAAACAATGTCGAATAAGACCTTCTTTGGACATTCATTATTGTTGCAATGTTATAGTGAAAAGAGTATGTGTCGCAGCATGGACGCCAACATTTTCCATATCCTTACCTGAAATCCCAACCATATAGAACATCCCAACGAAATCAACAAAACTTTTGCAGAATTCTTGCAATGAAAATATCCAAATGTAAACAAAAACAGCTGATGTAACTCACCACAAAATATGCTATCTCGTTTGCACACTATTTGGTTTTTTGAGTCTCGCTCTAACACTACATGGCTCGCGCCAAAATATTACCGAAGTTGCAGCTATAGTTCTATATGATGGTCTGACTAAAACCTCGAAGCAAGTCAGACGTGTGCCGCATCGAGCGAATAGAGAGAATATAAAAAGACGAAAAAGTACATTGCATAAAAGCGAATTGAAAATTTTTTGACTGCGTTTGTTGCATATTGTAATATTACACGTTTTTTTTTCCCCCAATATTTAATAGTTTTAAGCAAAATTGATATATATAAAAAAAAGCAAATAAAAAACATGTTTGATATAAAATATGAAAATGAATTTTTGTTTGTTTGAATTCTCAGAATCAGGCAGAGTGCATTATTTGTTTTAAGGTTTTTACATGCATTAAACAAAAGCACTATTTAGCTTTCCATAGGGAATTCGAAGAACTGAAAGATGAAAATAGAATTTTGAAGCTCTACGATCTAAAACTCGCTTTTATAGAAAAGCAAAACAAAAGCAATAGCGCAACTTCCCAAGAGGACTCTTTGCCTTTGGAAAAGTTAAAAGCTTCTTTTGTTGTTAGCTTTGCATTTGCAAAAAAAAGGAAGAGCTTTCGACGATGGTAATTTTTTGAAAGAGGTAACAATAGATATGTTGAACTGTTTTGGAGAAAAAGGGAGAGAAATGTGCAACATGATAAAATAAGTTCCTTTGTCCCGTAGAACAATTACAAGGCGAACTGAAGACATTGCCGCTTTTCTCTTTTCAAAAACAAAAAACACAATAATAAACTTGTTATATATATGCATTGCTTGTAAGTCATTTTACATATATTAAATAAACCAGTCTTGACTAGATACCTGACATGATATGGTGTCAAGTGTGTGTAGTGCGCGAATTTTGTTGAAAAAAAAAAAATAATAAAAAATAAACGCCTTCGAAAAATAAAAATAAAAAGACAATATGAGCAACGAAGATGAAAAAAAAGTCGAAATGGAGTGCAACAATTTTATGCAGTTAGCAACAACGATACCACCGCTCAACCTTAAATCAACAAATTTGGCGGTTGCATGGAAGAATTGGAGTACGCATTTCAAAATTTTTATGAGAGCATCAAATTTGGAGACACAATCTAACCAACGAAAGGTCGCTATTTTGTTGCATCATTTGGGAATGGAGTGTCAAGAAATTTTTGCGTCTTTTAATGAAGACATTGACAAAGTAACTTATGAACAATTGTTGTGTAAATTCAATAATTATTTTATACCAAAAGTCAACTTGTCCATGGAAAGACATAAGTTCTTTACGAAAACGCAAGGAGAGGAAGCAATCAACATAGCCCGTAATATGGTCATCACCAAAGACAATGTAAATCAGCTGCAACAAGAAAAAAGTGAAGAGCTCAGCGATCAAATTGGTGCTTTAAGAAGAAGCAAAAATACTACAAAAAACTTTCAGTCATCAAAAAATACAACGGATCGTGAAAACAGTTATAGCAAATCAACATGTACTAAATGTGGACAAGTACATCGCGAAAAGTGTCCCGCTTATGGCGTGAGCTGTTATATTTGCAACAACAAAAATCACTTCGCCAAAATGTGTTTTTCGCGCAACAAAGCAAAGAGAGAGTCAACTGTACCAAATGGATCGAAAACGTCATACGTAAAAAAAGTCGAATGCGAGGAAGAACCAACAGAGCAAGAAGAAGATTTATTCGTGGGAGTATTGCACGCATATACAGCAGAGGAGTTCACAATGTCAGCAGCATGTATTCCGCAGCATGAGTATAAGAAGTCAGAGTCAGCAACATTTAATCATCAATCAACATATAATCGGCAACATGAATCTACAAAGTCAACATCAGAAACATTTCGTCAGCTGTCTTCAAATCAGTCGCTGTTAGCATCGAAATCAAGTCAGCATTCTGTTAACTACAGCAGCATTTCTGTCAATAAAATAGATGAGTATCGAAATAAAATGAAAAAAAAAAATTAGCTGGAATATAGAATTAGGCATTCAAAACAAAAAACATATGTTTCAGGTCGATACTGGAGCAGAGGCAAATATAATGTCACTTAATTCATTAAAACATTTACATTTAAATGCAGTTGAAAAAATAAATAAATCAAATATTAATATTTTGACTTTCAGTGGAGAACGGTTGCCTCTGGTCGGTACAGTTAAGTTAAAATTTTCATTTCAAAACAAAGAATATAGTGCTTTATTTTATATTATAAATATGAATTGTAAGAGCGTGATTGGTCTGGAAACTGCAATAACTTTAGAACTTCTCCCAGCTTTCAAAATTAATATCATATCAACTAACGATATTCTTAATTCGTTTTCTGATATATTTTCTGGTCTCGGTGAATTAAAGGTAATTTGCAAATTCAAAATAAATGAGGATATTACGCCAATAGTAGATCCACCTCGGAAAATACCATTCAACCTTCAAAATGAATTAAAATTAGAACTAAAAAGAATGGTGGAATTAAATGTTATTAAACGTGTTGAAGAACCAACAGAATGGGTGAACTCAATCGTTTTGGTTAAAAAATCAAATGGAAGTTTACGTATTTGTTTAGATCCTCGAAATTTAAATAAAGCGATATTACGACCTCATTTCCCTTTTCCAAATGTAGACGACTGTAAAGCCAAACTAAACGGAGCAAGATTTTTCACATCACTTGATGCGAAATCGGGTTTCTGGATGATTCCATTGCATGAACAATCATCTAAACTATGTACCTTTAATACTCCTTTCGGCCGTTTCAGATTTCTGCGTCTACCTTTTGGTATTAACGCAGCACCTGAAATTTTTCATGGTGAAATGATAAAGCTTTTTGGTGATATTGAAAATTTAATAATTTATATAGATGATTTTTTAATATATGCATCGACAATTCAAGAACACAATAAAATATTAGAAAAGGTCTTGTCAAGAGCATCAGAAGTAGGTCTTAAATTTAACAAAGACAAGTCTAAAGTGGGCCTCAATGAAATAAAATTTATAGGTCATATTTTCAACAAAAATGGTGTGAGACCAGATGAAGAAAAAATTCAAAGTATTTTAAAAATGCCAAAGCCGTCAACGGTACAAGATTTACAACGTTTTCTTGGCATGACGAACTATTTAGGTTCATTTATCGAGAATTTATCGCTAAAAACAAAACACTTAAGAAATTTACTTAAAAAAAATGTTTCCTGGGATTGGACAAAAAGTCATGATACTGAGTTCGAAAATTTAAAAAAAGAATTGATTCAAGCTCCAGTTTTAGTTTATTTTGACGCAAAAAAGCCTCTTACCCTTTCCGTTGATGCATCGAAATCAGCTGTTGGAGCGGTAATTTTGCATGACAAACACCCTATAGCATACGCATCAGCATCACTGACAAGTACACAATCAAATTACGCTCAAATTGAAAAAGAGCTTTTCGCTATCCTTTTCGGATGCACAAGGTTTCATCAATACATATACGGTCTAAAAATTTGCGTCGAAACTGATCATAAACCTTTAATAAGTTTATTTAATAAAGCTTTAAATAAAATACCTGCCAGATTACAGCGCTTTATGCTTAGATTACAGTGTTACGATCTAGATGTCACTTACAAATCGGGCAAACATTTATATATAGCCGATACTCTGTCTCGGGCTCCGTTGCCTGAAAAAACGTCAATTGAAATGGAGGATGACCTTTCTTTACATTGCGATATGCTTTTAAAAGAATTTTATGATAATTTCGATATTCGCGAAATAGAAGAACACTCAAATAATGATGAACTATTTAAAACATTGGTTGGTTATATTAAAAATGGATGGCCAAAACATAAGAAATCAATTCCTATTGCAATTATGCCTTATTTCAAAGTAAAAGATGACATACATTTCACACAAAATATATTGCTAAAAAATGAACAGATTCTCATACCGACAACGTTAAGATCAAAAATATTGAAAAATTTGCATGAAGGTCATTTAGGGATTCAACGGTGCCAGGATTTAGCTAAAAAATCGGTTTACTGGCCGAACATGAATAATGATATTTTTAATTTAGTTAGTAACTGCGAAATTTGTCTGAAACATAGGAAAGCTAATCCAAAACAAGAGCTTATTATTCATGAATATGAATCCATTCCGTGGTATCAGGTTGGTTGTGATATTTTTGAATTTGAAAACAAGTCTTATTTACTTTTGGTTGACTATTATTCTAAGTATATAGAGGTGGAACTATTAAGCTCTGGTTATTCAGAAATAAATTATGTAACTAAGATGAAATCAGTGTTTGCTCGTCATGGCATTCCTAAACATCTAATTTCTGACAATGGTCCACCATTTTCTTCGAGTTATTTTCAGTCATTCTGTAAAGAATGGACTATCGAACATAAAACATCTAGTCCATATCTACCAAGGTCAAATGGTTTGGCTGAAAGGTCAATTCAAACCATTAAAAATATGCTAAAAATGCAAGGAAAGTAAGGAAGATCCTTACATTGCTTTTCTGCAATATAGAAACACTCCAAAAGGAGCATTCCCGAGTCCAGCAGAATTGCTTATGTCAAGGCAGTTGAGATCCAAGATTCCATGTTTAAAACACAGCCTAAAACCGAAAAATATAAATGAAGAAGAATACAGTAAGAAACTGAAGGAATATCGAGAGAAAATGTCAAAAAATTATAACAAAAATACAATGAAGTTAAAGCCAATTTCTACAGGCGAAAATGTAATGTTTAAGAAGTCACCAAGTTCGGTGTGGTTTCCAGGTACAGTCATGAATGAGTTAGAGGCGCCGCGTTCATTTATTATTAAAGATGTAGATGGTGCATTATATCGTAGGAATAGACAACATATTTTGAAAAGATCAGATGGACCAGAACAAGCAGATGATAATATTAAGATTGATGAATGTATTAAACAAAATGATAATGAATTTGAAAATGAAATCACAAATAATGATGGAATGGCAGAGAAATCAAATGTCAATAAAAACAAAAATTTAGACTCTGAAATCTATGTAACAAATAAAGGTAGATCTGTAAAGCCACCAACTAGGTTAAGATATGAATAGTGCTAAAATTTAAAAAAAAAAAAATTTTTTTTTGAATTATATAAAAAAAAAAAAAAAAAGTATAGGTTAAGATATAAATAGTGCTAAAACTTAAAAAAAAAAAAATTGAATTTAAAAAAAAAAAGGAAGATGTTATATATATACATGTCGAGACTGTAGGTTAAGTTATAAAATATTAGTACACTAAGAGCATTGCTTGTAAGTCATTTTACATATATTAAATAAACCAGTCTTGACTAGATACCTGACATGATAAAACTCTGAGGCTTACGAGCTCAGTTTGGATGAAACCACAGACATTAATGACACTAGCCAAATGATATTATGCTACAGATCAGTTAATGACAATCTTGAAATATCAGAGGGCATGTTATCTTTAATTGGCATGCGTAGTAATGTTACTGGCGAATCCATTTACAACGTCGTGAACGAACAAGTTTTTTCTTTTGCAAAGAAGGAAAATCTTTCTTCTGTATGCACTGATGGTGCTAGGGTTATGGTTGGAACAAACAAAGGCTTTGTAGGTCAGTTAAATAAAAATGGCATCCACGTTCCTACGTTTCATTGCATTTTGCATCAGGAAAACTTATTTGCGAAGTCAACCAATATGGGAGATACTATGACCGTTGTAGTGAAATTAATTAAACTGATACGACGTGGTCACAAAGCTTTAACTCATCGACAATTTCGTACATTTTTAGAAGAAGTGGATGCCGAGTATAGTGATATACTCCTGCATACAGAAGTAAGGTGGTTGAGTAAAGCCAAATGCTTGGAGAGATTTTTCTGTCTTAAAGACGAGATTCTCCAATTTTTTGAAGCGCACCCAACGGCAGAATCAGAAAATTTGATGCCAAAACTAAAAGACGAAACATTTTTATTAAGCCTAGCATTTTTTTTGTGATATTTTTTTTTATTTTAACCAACTTAAATTAAACTTACAAGGAAAACAAAAGTTTATTTTTGATTTATTAACATCAATTGACTGCTTTAAGAAACGTTTGGTATGTATTGAACTACAATTTAAGGCAAATAATATGTGGACAACTTTGCCAAGTTTTTATGTATTTTTTCCAAGAATTAACTGCCAACATTGAAAAATCATATGTTGATTTTGAAAAAATACGCAATTCTATAGAATTGCTCAATAAACCTTTGCTATGTAACAT
Organism: Chlorops oryzae; assembly: GCA_020466095.1. Lineage (NCBI taxonomy): Eukaryota > Metazoa > Arthropoda > Insecta > Diptera > Chloropidae > Chlorops > Chlorops oryzae. Next base: position 6,524 of record JAIPUU010000507.1, read on the forward strand.
AATTTTAGACGATGAAAACGCTCAAACTGAATTGAAAATACTTCAAAGTGATACAGTATCCGGTATCCGGTTTTAAAAAACCAAGTTTTTAATCTCCTTTCCATGTTTGGAACCTCATATGTATGTGAGTCCGCTTTCTACGAAATGGTTTTATATAAAAAACAAATACAGACATTTATTGACGGACCAACATTTGGAAAACCTATTAAGAATAAAAACTTCTACTGCAAATATCGATTTCGATGAGATTTTCAAAACCATAAATTGAACAACCAAAAGCCTTTTCCTGTAACAGTTATGAAAAAAGCAAATCTGTTTTATAAATTTTTATTTCACGCAAAATATTTTTTCCAGTGCCACGCATACAAATATGCACGCAAAACAACAATGTAGTGGTGCCCATACCTGATCATGAGCTCCACGGAAAAAAAGTTGGCTCTAATCAATAACCGAATTCATGCTAAGACGATCCAAAGGGCGAGTATGGTCAACAAAACAAAATTACTCCCAGCCGATATGATCGAGGTATAACAGGTTGGCTGATAAGCAGGCCCGGCGAAAGGTGTGGGTAGTATGGGACTGCTACCCAGTCCGATTTTTAGGGTATAGGTAATTACCCACTCCGAAACTTACTCAAAATTTGTAAAGAAAATTTTTTTGCAAAATCTTCTTAAAAAAGCAAGAGCTACATTTTACGGTATTTGAATTTGTTTACTTCAATTGTTTATATTTTTAACAAAAACCCGTTAATTTCCAAAAACAAAATTTCATTCAGAAGTGTGTCTTATTGACAATCTTCAAACTAAAAATTGGCAAGATACATGCAACAGGAGCATAAAAAAAAACCGATTTCATTCCGAAAAAATGATATTGACAATAACTTTCGTTAAAATTCGAATTTCGTAAAACTGTTCAAATTGTACTTATTACTGGTTGTTGTGACTTAAAAAAGTCGAAAATTCGAAAATCGAAAAAAATGTGGTCAACTTGAGAAATTTTCACTCATATTCTATTAGAAATTGAGTTAAACGAGTTGCACTGTACCACAGTAAGGATTTATATTTGTTTCTTTTTTATAAGCTAAGGAGAATACTTTTTTGTAATATATTTAATAAATAGTATTGTTATAATAAATGAAGTTAAAAAAAAAAATTTTTTGCTCTGTCGCATGGTGCCATGACTACTACCCACTCCGATTTTTGGTGTTCCGCCGCGCCTGCTGATAAGTCCCCGGTCTAACAAAGAAAAACACATTTTTTTTGTCAAAATTCGTTTTTATTATTCAACATAGTTCCCTTCAAGAGCGATACAACGATTATAACGACCTTCCAATTTTTTGATACCATTTTGGTAGTACTCCTTCGGTTTTGCCTCAAAATAGGCCTCAGTTTCAGCGATCACCTCTTCATTGCAGCCAAATTTTTTCCCTGCGAGCATCCTTTTGAGGTCTGAGAACAAGAAAAAGTCGCTGGGGGCCAGATCTGGAGAATACGGTGGGTGGGGAAGCAATTCGAAGCCTAATTCATGAATTTTTGCCATCGTTCTCAATGACTTGTGGCACGGTGCGTTGTCTTGGTGGAACAACACTTTTTTCTTCTTCATATGGGGCCGTTTTGCCGCGATTTCGTCCTTCAAACGCTCCAATAACGACATATAATAGTCACTGTTGATGGTTTTTCCCTTCTCAAGATAATCGATAAAAATTATTCCATGCCCATCCCAAAAAACAGAGGCCATTACTTTGCCAGCGGACTTTTGAGTCTTTCCACGCTTCAGAGACGGTTCACCGATCGCTGTCCACTCAGCCGACTGTCGATTGGGCTCAGGAGTGTAGTGATAGAGCCATGTTTTATCCATTGTCACATATCGACGCAAAAACTCGGGTGTATTGCGAGTTAACAGCTGCAAACACCGCTCAGAATCATCAACACGTTGTTGTTTTTGGTCAAATGTGAGCTCGCGCGGCACCCATTTTGCACAGAGCTTTTTCATATCCAAATATTGATGAATGATATGACCAACACGTTCCTTTGATATCTTTAAGGCCTCTGCTATCTCGATCAACTTCATTTTACGGTCATTCAAAATCATTTTGTGAATTTTTTTGATGCTTTCGTCGGTAACCACCTCTTTCGGGCGTCCACTGCGTTCACCGTCCTCCGTGCTCATTTCACCACGCTTGAATTTTGCATACCAATCAATTATTGTTGATTTTCCTGGGGCAGAGTCCGGAAACTCATTATCAAGCCAAGTTTTTTCTTCCACTTTATTTTTTCCCTTCAGAAAACAGTATTTTATCAAAACACGAAATTCCTTTTTTTTCCATTTTTTTCACAATAACAAAAGTTGCTTCACAAAAGACGCTCTATCTCACAAACTAATTGACTTACAGACGTCAAATTTTGACACGAATCATTTAAAGGTTGCCACTATATAAAAATAATATGCATTTAATACTAGCGACGTCATCTATGTGTCAGACCGGGGACTTTTCAGCCAACCTGTTATAACCCGAAGACGAAGGCCATTGATTTAGCTCCGAGACCGCAGCCGAAAATATCACCAGAACCTGGACTGGTGGACACGACACGCGATCCACAAAACCTCTGTATAATTAAAAGCGATAATGCCACGATACCACCACCCCAAAACATTCTACCCAGTGGGAAAGATGACGACGACGACGACATTCTAAGCATCGGAAGCTACGACCTACAACTGGACAATTGGGAAGAATTTGGAATTGACGATGAGCCAGGTTTTCCAAAAAAGGCACCAATCAATTATTTCGATCGTACATTCCTAATCCCAGAAAGTGAGCTGGGTGATGCGATTCCCATTATTATTAGGGAAGTGGCCAGGAAGGCAGAAGATCACCGAAAGAAAAACGAGCGCCTAAGGATCTCTTAAGCAGTCAATGAAGTGACCTATCAGATAAGCATTAATCGACGTGGCAACGTTGATATTAAAAGGAAGAAAACTGGAAGCAACTCACCATCAGCATCATGTTCAGCACTACCAGTCCACCCGGTAATAAAAAGGGCATCCGATCCTGGAAAACCCCATCAGAAGGCCAAAAGAGAGAAGATGTCATATCGGGACCTTGACATGCCGGATCTCCTCTGAAACAAAAAAAGTAAGAAATTAGAGCCATTATATAAATATATATATATAAAAAAAAAAAAAAAAAGAAAGAAAGAAAAAAGAAAAAATATATAAAATATGTATGTAAGTGTAAAAATGAATAATTTCAGTTAAAAGAATTTAAAGAATGAATTATTGTAATTATGCATATAAATGCGAACTACCAAAATGATAATTTAATATAAAAAATAAATAAAAAAAAAATTTAAAAAAGGGGGCAAAATTAATTGTAAATATTCCGCTATATTAAAATTGACTTCTACACTAACGATTATTCACAAACACGAACTTTTTTGAATCACTTTACCTTTAAGAAAAGAATTCAAACAGCGACCCTCCATGGTCCGTCATAAAAAGCTGAGAACCCCTGCCTGCCAATTGGCACAGTCAGTATTATGCAAACTAAAAAGAAGAAGAAGGAATGATGAGGAACGAAGAAGATCGGCAAGTAAAACTCAAAAAGGTTAATAAAAAGGAAATCCCACCATTGTGATACTTTCATGTAAAGCAGTTTCGTTGAGTTTTTGCATGTAAATATCACAATGTAGACATTCACAAATTAAGAAGAAAAGAGGAAAAAGTTAAACACTAAGAACTGAAAGGAATACCCGGCCGTGAGTAATCCTAGGACTGTGATGTTGTTGGGTGATCGGGCTTTATTAGTCATTTTCGCGTTGTCTGTCCAAATAGCTGAAAGAAAGAAAAGAATAAGAAATATTAATAAAAATTAGTAGTAAAATTTGATCGTAAACAAAACAATGGGAACTGTCATTTTTGACGGATAGTTGGAAGCAATAGAAAGGGACAGATAGTATCTAGATAATAAACAGCTGTGTGGTGGGAAAACTTCCAGCAGGGTTGCATTTTTAGAGCTTTTGGATTCAAATCGAAATTTAAATTGAAAATTTTGAAAGATACAGGAAATTCTATGGATATTCCCTTTACACTGATTATTCTCCTTGAATCTACAATATTCTCAATAGCTCCAAATACAGAAATAGGACACAATAATGTAAGGCAATGGCAAATGGACTGTGGCGAATAGACATATAACCAAGCTTCAACCAGATGATATCGGATGATTTTTGTTTTGATCAGGATCATTCCGTTATAAATACCTAGGATTGTTGCTATTTTGTTTCAAATCTCCATATACGACAATGCTGTCAAAAACGTATAAAAGGAATGCTGCAATTCCATAAGGGTCAGTCGATGCAAGGGTTTAACTCGAGCATCAACTAGTAGCCAAAGGTTTAACTCGAAGCTTCCTCCTTTTTTTGGACAGATTTTCTTGCGGTAATATATACAGAAAATTTTTGATGCAAGGGTTTAACTCGAACATCAACTAGCCAAGCCAAGGGTTTAACTCGAAGCTTACTTTTTTTGACAGACTTTTTTTTTGTAATCTATATGTAGAGGGACAATTGCCAATGGGTGAAACAGTTAGAATTTTTATTTTGTAGGCAGAGCTTAAAAATTTAAAAAAAATCAAATTTTATTTCTCTCTCTTTTTGAACTTTCATTCCTAATTTTTTTTTTATACGAAATATTGAAGAACGATACATGGAAGAAACAACAAATGAGTGACAAAGTGTCATCATCCGATGTTCCGTTTCCTTTTTTTTTTCTCTCATTCCTTCTTCTCAATATTATTTTATTAAAGTTACATGCTTACACACTGTACATTACAAGACCTTTATGTAAATATATATAAATATTTCACTAATAAGAACAAAAAAAATTATGAACTTTTGAATAAAAGAAATTTTTGGAGCCCGTTTCAGGGTTACTTTGGGCCCCTTTTTTTTATACAAAACATGGACAAACGAACTAGAACTTACTTAGGACGAACAAAAAGTACAGTACCAAGGGGAGCACGCTACAACTGTAGCTGGAGCAAAGCGTGCTCATGGACTGTGGACCGCAGAAATGTCCACAGTGGGAGGGCCGCTCCAGACTCAGGTCAGTGACGGTAGGCGGAGTACATGAGGGGTGGGCCTTTTTGCCTTCACAGTTAGCAGTATGATAGAATTATAAATGAGGGTGGTATGAGTAGTGCGTGTTCAGAGTATTTGGGTAGAATGAGTGTGGCGAAACTTAAGTTAGCAATAAGGAGTGTGAATTTTTCTTGTTTCGGAGTGTAGGTGTTTGTATAACCCAATTATTTTTTTTTTCAGCTATCATCTTTGAACCCCTACTGGCACGACAATTTCATGTTTAATTGGAGAGAGGTTGCTGTGCGGTGTGGCAAGGCCCCAACCCAAACGGCGAGCTAGCTGGCCATAAGCCACCGTGCCAAACCGCCCCTGCACACAACCAAGGCACCTTTCTTTTCCAATTAGACAGGGTTGGGTTTAAATTTGAGCGCAAGAATATTTGATCTGCATGAGAAACAAAATATATTTGCAAAAATTTGGGTTGCGAACCTTAAGCTGGAAGTAAATTACCGATCAAATGATAAACTTGCCCCTGGACTTTAAAAGTGGGCATAAAGTTTCCCTCACGAATTTCTTGGTCACCAAATGAAGTCATGTGATAAAGTGTATTATATTGTCTTGGGTGATTTAAGAAATGCTTTGAGGATGGATGTGAGCCTGATATAAGTTCTTTAAGAAGTGATGTTGGTTCCGGAATTGTAGGTATGTTGACTTTGCCACCACTACAACATAGTTCAGGAGCTTCAGCCTTCCAATTTTTCGCTTGGCATAAGTTGCATATTTTATCCATTCTGTCGACGTCGATACCATTTAGCTCAGAATAGTCAAGGGTGCAATCATAAGCAAACGCGGAATTCAATAAATTATGTTGCCTGCGAGTTTTATTTCTTGCTGATCGTGCATTTTGCTGTGCTAATCGATTGGAACAGGGGCGGATCCAGAGCCATCCGTTGGAGGGGGAAATAAATTTTTTTTTAAATTAAAATGTTCAATCCATATACCTAAATTGGTTTCCGGCGCCATTTTCAATAGTTTCTATTTATTTTATTAAAAAGCAGCAACATAGAATTTTTGATTTATTTATTTGGATTAACAGCTGTTTGTGGAGCGATGCATGTATAGAGTAGGCATGTCAGTTGGAAAAATACATCGATATATCGATGCATCAATCATGCAATAGGGCCGATTAACAACACCAGCAACCTGGACCATTAGAAACTCGCAGCATATCGTCTGCTTAGTGTGATAATGTGTCAAGTCCATTTATCAAATTTTACAGGAAGCACGAAAATCTAGTCTGCTCATATATTAGGTGTAGTAAAAAGAAATCCATTATTTTTGCATTAAATTGAGGGCTTTATTTAAGATAGTTAGAATGACCCGATTTAGGTCAAATATGCGCCGTTTTGTTCGATAACTTGTTGCCATTTTAAAGGTAATTTCATTATGCCTCTCTCATAGAAGCCCTCGTTCCTATTAGCAAAAAATTGAGACAGTCGAATTTCAGAAGCCTCTCTTGAAGCGAATGTTTCACCAGCAAAATTGTTCGCCATGGACAGGAACAGATGGTAATCACTTGGTGCCAGGTCCGGACTATAAGGTGGATGCAGAAGAACCTCCCAACCAAACTCCCGGAGCTTCTGGCGAGTCACTATCGATGTGTGTGGCCTGACGTTGTCCTGATGGAACACAATTCCTCTCCTATTGGCCAAAGCTGGCCGCTTATGGGCGATTGCTTCCTTCAGACGGTCAAATTGTTGACAGTAGAGTTCCGAGTTAAGAGTTTTGCCGTATGGGAGCAGCTCATAGTAGATAATTCCCCGCCAATCCCACCAAACACACAGCAAAACCTTCCTGGCCGTCAATCCTGGCTTGGCCACCGTTTCCGCCGGTTCACCGTGTTTCGACCACGACCGTTTTCGCTTGACGTTGTCGTAAGTGACCCACTTTTCATCACCAGTCACCAACCGCTTCAGAAATGGGTCGATTTTGTTGCGGTTCAGCAGCGATTCGCAGATGGAAATTCGGTCTATGAGGTTTTTTTTGCGTTAACTCGTGTGGCACCCATACATCGAGCTTCTTTGTGTATCCAGCCTTATTCAAATGGTTCCAAACGGTTTTTTGTGCAATCTTTAGCTCTTTTGCAATCGAAACAGTGCTAACATGACGGTCGGACTCGATAATTTCCATGATTTTATCGACATTTTCGACAATTGGCCTTCCAGTGCGTGGTGCATCCTTAACATCGAAGTTACCGGAACGGAATCGACGAAACCAAAATTGCGCATGATTGGCTGTTACAGTATCAGGTCCATAAACTCTATTCACATTTTCAGCCGCCTGCTTGCGTTTTCTCCCTTATCGAAGAAAAACTGTAAAATGTAGCGAATTTTCTCTTTGCTGATGTCCATCTTTGACAAGCTCTCAAACAAAACTGAATCAATCAATCAAAAAAGTGTCAAAAAAGCTTTTTAGTAGGAATG
>JAIPUU010001376.1:0-32705 GCA_020466095.1 Chlorops oryzae
CCTCCCCGGAAAATTAGATGCGAATAAGGGCCCCGGGGTTCAAATCCCAGACTGACTGACGACAGACTGACTTGACCGGGTGGGGTGGCTGTTTGTGTGCTAAATTCGATTAATGGGGTTTTTTCTGTTCGCAAAGCACAAGCCAAGACCGATTCGACACGAATAAACGAACGACGACGAAGAATCTACGAATAGCGATGAGGAGTTGTAAGTTTGATTGGGTAATCCACCCGTGAGTAGACCACCTCAATAACTATCAAACCGATTGATTTGTGAATATTCAACAACTTAAACTGTGGTCTAATCATGTGTAGATTACCTTTCTTTAATATATAGTTGTATGCTATCATCTATTATTCCAAATGAAAATAAAAATATTGGCTACGATCTTCAAATAATAATAATAATAATAGTAGTTTAAATTTAAATCACTCACATATGCAGCTAAAAATATAATCATATTTATTGCACGGCTACATTGGACAGCATTAACTTCAAATCTTCGAAAAATACATATTCCAGAAAACATGGTATTCATACAGCCTTATTAAAAACGTTTCTTCATCCAGTAAAATCATTGCATTAAATCTTCAATACTGTACAAACATTTTGTAATAACTAGAGCAGAGAAATATAAGTAATAATAATGACTTACATGTACAATAATCATTGACTTTGATACGTTATGATATTCCTAATTCAGACCTGCTATTACAGGAAAAAATGCAACAGTAATAGTGCCATCATCCCTAAAATGCCAAAAAGGACGTCCTATGCCATAAATCGCCATTGAGTAAATGCTGAATGCAGGGTAATAACGTTGCCAACATAGTAGTCACTCGGTAGCCATATGATTTGGTATTCAAGATGGTCCTTGCTCAACGACTTCTGCAAACATCAGTGGTCAGTTGTCATCAGGTAAATGTGTACACCGTTGGACATCGAAAGGGGATGAAAAATAACAGAAAAAAATCCCTCTTGCAGTTCCAGGTTATCATTAGTTGGTCCATCATCGTCATAACGCGGTATGAACTCCGTTCAGCCCCCGGGCCATCAAGCAAACGCCGCCGTACCCTCTCTGATCTCTACAAAAGTCTTCTTCATATCACTCTTCCCCCTTACAGATGCCACCCATGTGACTGAGGCAAACGGCAGCACAACAGGATCACATTATCATCCTCTCCAAAAAAGGTAAGTATCCTTGCAACTATATTCAGTAATGATTAATATACTTAAATACCATTAACTTACATAATTGAAATAAAATTGGGATCTATCCCTTAGTATCAGTCTGCTACATGGAACATCTAAGTGCTTCAACCCCATAATAGTAAGGATTGTAACCTCAACAGAAACTATAAGGTCTATAAGCTCCAACTGGAATACCAACTATGCCATCCGCTTACTCTACTCTCCGGTAACGCAGTCCGCAGAAAAATTGTAAAAATACAATTAACGGAATTTTTGATCAATGTGAGCCTGATTCCATTTGTGTTCTTCAGCATTCTGTCTTTGGCCATCAGGTAAGTGTCTAAGTAGTTACGTAAATCTCTAAATCTTCATATATTCTTCTTCTTTCAGCTACTATCCATGTGACGAAGGCGAAGTTACGAAGACATCAGGCGGTCATCCTCCGGAACAGGATAACCAAACTATCACTAATATGTCCAATTTTCGGCATGAAGCGTCTAAGCACTTCCATGTCTAATATCAAAAAAAGTTTAACTCCCAAAAAAACACGCGAGGCCTTGAACATCCAACAGAAAATACCTACAACACCCCCAATCCACTTAACACCTCTGGAACCATGATCTTCATGATGGTAAGTACTTGTCAACGTAATTTATTGATTCATGTAAACTGGATTCATTTTATATTCTTCAGCATCTTCAGATAAATTCAATTTTTGTTCATTGTAGCTTGTAGAAACATCTTCCTGTATCTGCATCCACTTTGTCCTGCATATCCACTCTCATATTGCAAATGAGATAGCTGACTGCAGCCTGGAACGCTCAACCCCATCATTGATCCAATTAGCAGCCAATCCAGTAAGTTCAAGCCTTATTTACATTTTACCGTAAATCCTGGTCAGAATATCCTTTTATTATATTCAGGTCCTTTGTGTAATTGGGTCCTTTTGTGTAGTTCGCGTATAAAAAATAAATATAAGGCGCTATCGAATCCTTAGCAAAAAATTAAATATTTCAAATATGAAAAAGAATTTGAGAAAAATTTTTTTAATTCGCTTGAAATTAATTTCCGAAAGTTGTTCGAATTTTGAGTCGGCGCCTGCTAGATGAGAAAAATTACAAGGTAGATTTAAATTTGGGGAAATTTTCTGAAAAATTTTTTAAGTCGTCGAATTTTAAGGCAATGCTAACTAGAAAAAAATGATCGGGTGGGTTTCAAGTAAATCGGGATACGAAATGTATAAGTAAAATCAATTTTGTTTGTGAGTATGTGGAGTAGAAAAATCTAGGCCCAAGGAAAATATAAATATGAAATTAGTATAAACAGTATGGGGCAAAAGTAAAAAATAGCCTATGTATGTAGCACTTCATTTAATGTGGATCATAAAAATTAGCATATCAGTCCTGGATGCTATTTGCAGAATAATGGTATCGTTAAGTGGGAATTAATTTTGGTGCCCAAAACGAAAAACCATGGCTGTCTGTGTCAACTAAGGGTGTTTGGCATGGCTACCAGATGCAAAGTTATCTGTATGCACATCCAATTGAGCAATTCCGCAAAAAATAAAAATCTTCAATAAAAATGTGTTAAATGCGGCAATTCTCAATTTCGATGTCCTAATACGTGTCATGACACATCTTCCGTATATTAATAAACAATTTTCATCCTCAGCATGAACCATCGACCACCAATCGTCGATTTTGTAGAAGGAGGATTCGGAGATCAAAAATGCGGCTAATGGAGTGTTTTCACATCTCAAGGGGTACATCTACAAGGAAAAAATTCCAAAAAGGTTCATGGTCACACCATTGTGATGATTTTTTGGAAATCCTATTAAACACTTCAGGGAATTAATTTATTATGGTGATTATGTTATTCGAACCTAATAATATATAAGAATATAAGTTGTTCAATTGAAGGTCATCAGGATGGCCATCAACCATCATTTCCGTGGTCTCGGGAGCAGAATCAGAAAAACTGTATTGGCATGGGAAACAACGTTAAAAAGGACGAACAACCCCATCAAAAAAATCCTTTTAACCCTTCAAATCATCAGGAACCATCGAAGACAAATTTAAATAAATAAGGACACAAAGTAAGTATTGGTTGAGAAAAATGGAAATCTCAGTAAGTATTACGTTCTATGATTATTCCCACAGGTAAAAAAACACCCACTAAGCTAACCAGAAAAGGATAAGACCGCATTGTGGTAGGAGGAATCACCAAAATGAAAGTAACGATTCTTGTTCTACATCAACTATGAGTGTTAAAGTCAAAAAACAGTCGAAAAACGGGACTTCATGTAGATATCAACCTGTGGCAATAATGGTGGAATTGGTCATCTTGCAATAACGTTCGGAGGAGCCCCCATTTAGAAACAAAGTAATGTAATTCAGTCTGTAATAAGTACATAGTGATTAATTTGATTTCAATTTTAAAGGTCCTTGGATGTCCATTAGTCATCTTGAATTACGCCGTCTATGCAATCAGCACATTTTATGGGTAATATGGAATAAGAATACTTAAGACGACAAAAACGTTTTATCACGAGGATATCAACAGATCGTTTCAAGAAATGGGAAACATATAACAGACGGAACAAACGGTGATGGAGCGACCAAAAATAATGAAATGAAAATGACATAAAAGTGCGCTAAGCACGAAAAAATGAATCTCTTGGCTCAAATATCAGCAATTTTATCCCTTATTAAATGAGAAGAAAATATAAATGTATAACCCAATATTAGATCGTATACTAATTCCTTTCCCTATATTTTATTTTATTTTTACTAGAGCAAATTAATATCATATATAAACTGCAAATGTCTTCCACTGTGACAGTTGTGTAATGCGTTGAAATGTATATATTAAATATAAATATAATGAAATAATAAAATAAATAATGAAATTAAATATGTGAAATGTAAATTAGAATTAAGAATAAAAGCGAAAAACAGAAAAAATAGAATAAATAAAAATAAATAAATACAAATAAAAATAATTGTTGGATATCTGTAAAATGCGTAACTGTATAAGCAAAACTTGCTGGGTGTAGGCTTCAAACAATTCAGATTTTGAAATTTATTGTGTAGCAAGCTACAATCTATTTTCCGAGAATCGATCATAGATCGTGTCTATCCGTGCCATCCTGGAACGTTTTCGGCTTTGGCGACAGCCTCTTCAGCAGGAATTTTGGATTTTTGGTCTTATGTAATTAGTCAAGTCAGGTAGGTAAATTGTCTAAGTAAAGGTGTAATTTTAAATTTTATAAATGAGGCAAATGAGAATAAATAAAATAAAAAATAATAATTAACTAATTGAGAAATATAGTATTACTAATAAATAAATGTATTTATATGTTCCAGAAAAGTTATAATTAAGAAATTAAATCGAACATACCAAAATTGATGTTGAAAAAGATTGAAGCATCCCATAAATCGGTATAATGAAGAAGTTCAAATGTTTGAAAAAAATGAGAGCTTGGTCAAACCTTAATATGAGATCACCTGGTGGCATTCAATATTGGATTAAAAATGTCAATGGTGCCAAGCCAAAACCATCAAAACAAACACTATAACCAAAAACTTCAACATATTTTTTAATAATTAAATTAAACAAATTTCCGAACCAATTTAATTACACAGGAATAAATCCCAATTAAAAAAACAATTTCCTTTATGAAAAATTTCGGGATATTTTCATTGAGAAAGGGAAAAATCCATTTTAAACTCCCCCTTTGTAAAAAATAATTTATTATAAACCTTCCCTTTACAGGTTAAACCTAAATTAAAAATCTAGCAGTTAAATAATAAGGGAATTCCTTTTGAACTAGGAATTGAAACAAAATTGAAGCCCAACAAAAATTTGTAAAATGGAAAAAAAGGAAAAATTTTTAAGGAAAAAACGGGGTTACAGAAATTTCGCCCCAATAAAAAGTTCCCTTCCTTAAAATTCAACAAACCACTTTAAAACATTTCCTTAAATTCTTTTCCCAAAAAACTTAAAATGGTTTTAATTTCCATTTTTAAAAGGTAAATGTTTTAACTAATAAAAACAAAAAAAAAATCACCTTGGTTAGGGTGACCCCACCGTTTTTTTCAAAATTATTAATAAATTAATGAAATTAAAAACCAAAAATAACCATTTAATTTGGGTTTTTTATCGCGAATTTCGACCACAAAATTTTTTTTCCTTTTTCTACTTACCTGCCTTTTAACTTTCAAAACAACAAAGTGGCAATTGAAGGGCTTGGGGTAAAAGCAAAAGGCAGTGAGGTGATTCCATGCTACTCAAAAGCACTGTCCAGCGTAAATTGCTGACAAATGCAAACATGCAGTTCGGCCGCTTGCAAAACAACAACAACACCGGCACCGTATATGCCCAAATAACAAACACCAGCGCTGGCGCAGCGAATGCACAATTGCAATCCGATCGCTGGAAATAACAACAACAACACACGTCAAGAGTTTTATGTAAAAGCAACAACAACTACAAAAGAAGAACTAAGAACATCGGAATAGCTGTATGTAGAAACAATATTGGCATGTTGGTGCAATTGCGGGGGGAAGGTCGCGGTTTAAACTTATGCAATTGTTCGGGAAGAATCGACGACGATCGCGAACCATGGGAATATTCGATATTGCAAGATCAGCAAAATTGATCTATATAAACGGAGCTTCGATGACTGGAACGGGACTTCTGCGAGCGTACTCACCAAAGGGCCACGACGGAGAAGTTAATAGTGAAACAATAGGGATATTTGATTTGAAAGTATAGGATTCATTTTATTAAATAAAGGATTAAAACCTATTTGTTGGTGTCTTTTATTTGATAAAGGAAATACGGGGACTATTATACGCTCGACTTTGTCTGAGCGCTTGGTACCCTACGTTGTAACTTAGTGACATTTGTGCGCTCGGACACAGTTTGAGCGCTGTGCACACTATACAAAACATTTATGGCGCAGCCGGTATTCGACTGATTGTCAGTTGGATGCGAACACAGTTTTATTAATGTGCTTGAAAAAAATTATTTATGTATGCAATCAATAAGTTGGAACTTTGCAAGTTTTGAACAGTGTATTTACATTACCAACTTTAAAATTGCATGAACGATAGTAATTTTAAGAACAGATTATATTCCGATATATCTGACCTAAAAAAGCTTAAATAAAACTGAAATTAAATTATTTTGGTTGAGGATATCAAGACTTTCGAGAAATTATTTATCGAAAGTGCAATCAATAAATTGGAACTTTGCAAGTTTTGAACAGTGTATTTACATTACCAATTTTAAATTGCATGAGCGATAGTGATTTTTAAGAATAGATTATATTTCGATATATCTGTTCTGAAGGAGCTTGAACAAGACTAGAATTTAAAATTTTAAAGAATACCAATACTTTCGAAATAAATATCCCTATAAAAAGTGAAAATAAGTATTTTTAAATAAATTATCAACGGTAGCTGTGCAACGAAGAATAAAGTATAGATTAACAAGCATGATACAGGTGAGTACAAAAAAACAATAATTTTTCATCTTGAGTCCTATTTTGCAAAGTACACATGGAAAAAGAAATAGATATACTTAAGGATAGATTGAAGGTATTCGAGGACGATTCAGACACCATTTTTACGCGAAGCAAGGGAGTTAGTTCACCAAGCAAATTTAAGCAAGGAAATTTTAAACTTAATCAAGGACCAAACCGTACTAGGGCAATTTTCGAAAATTAGCGAAGCAGCCTTTTTTGATCAACAAAGTTAAAGATACAGTAAGTGCATCGGAACAATCCACGAGCGAAAAAAATTGAAGAACTAGAACTTACCATAAAAGCCCTGAAAAACAGTTGCAAATCGTTTAAAGATCAAATAGAAAATCAAAATAGTTTAATAGAAGAAGCAGAAAAAGAAAATCAGAATTTAAGAGATACTTTAAATAAAGAAGTCGGTCCTACGTTCGCGGACACCATTCAACACAGCAAGAAAAAACTTAAAGAAAGTGAAGAAGAAACTTGCATTTTTAAAACAGGAATTAAGAAAATTAAAAAACACATTGAAAACAGTCTGTGTCCCCTCTCCGGTTTCAACTCCAAATCCTGCACGGAAAGCTAGACTGGCAAACCAAAACGTTCAAATTGCCTTGACACCCACTGCACAGACTTCAAACCAATTTGTATTTCCACCCCCTCCAAAAACAACAACAACGACTCCACATATAATTCCAACGATCCAAACAAATAACACAACAATCGATAGTATTGAAAATTTGAGCGCTGCTCAGCCAACAATAAACATGACCACCAATATGCAGGTAGACGAATTGATGGGAAAAGTAAATAACCTCGTTCCATATTTTTCAGGCACTAACAATGCCGATTTATATCTAGAAGTTGATAGATTTGTTAATGGAATTGGATTATTGAAAAGCGTAGTAGGGAACAGCAATATAAACGACATACTTGGTTGCATAAAGAACAGACTAGCAGGCAAAGCTTACGAAATTGTCTCAAAGAGAATAATAAAAATCTGGATGAGTTTAAATGACGTCATAAAATCAGAATTTTTGAAAAAAACGAAGCTTAGAAACAATCAGATATGAAATTGCTTCCGCAAAGCAGCAGAGTACTGAAAAGGTTTCGGAGTTTGGTAGGAAGATAGAATTTTTATTGCGTGAAGCCGAAGAGCTTATTAGGGAATCGTGGAACCGTACTGAAGCAGTTGCATTGCTACACGACTACCAGAAATTAGGAAAAAAAAATTTATTTTTGGTATTCAGGACCCCTTTTTACGAAACAGACTCGAGGGCGCAGAACATGAATCACTATTTACTCTTATAAAATTAGCGCAGACGACGGAAGAGCGACATGAGGAAAATAGTAAAATTGCTATTCTGATCATTTCATAAATAAAAACAAACCCCAGTAGTCATACATCAAGCTCGGTGTTCATTTTGTAACGTAGAAGGCCATACTTGGGATGTTTGCATGCAAAGAAAGAATACGCCCTATTGCGGTAGTTGTGCTCAATATGGGCACACCACTAATGCGCAATGTAACGTAAAGAATACTCCCATACAAAATTGCGGTTTTTGCGGAAAAAACGGGACACTCCGAAAAAAATTGCTATGCGAAAATTAAAAATTTATTTTGTAACGTCTGTCAGTTAAAGGGTCATGAAACAAATCCGTACTGCAGGCAGGGGCACAAAAACAAACAAGCTAATCAGCACAATTCACAAACGGGAAATAGCGATCGCAATACTAATAACAATCGAAGCGCCCCAACAATGATTAAAACCATTCAATGTTTTTAAATGCTCGCAACCGGGTCATATTGCAAGAAATTGTCCGAATAATCAGGGAAACCCCTCGCGGCCCGGTCTCGGCCATTAGACCGGAATGCCAGCAGCAAACAAGAGTCTCTGAGGCCAATTCAAATGAGAAATTCAGAAAAACCAATATATAAAGACGAATTAAATGAGCTAGATATAAATAAAATTTTTTTAGATGATGTTGACAAAAAAACGATCAGTATAAATTTAAAATTGTAATAAATTAGAGAAAAAAAGAATAATGAGTTCAAGAATCTTAAGTAAAAAAGAACTCTCATTAAAGAAAAATCAAAAGCAAAAGCGAAGAGTGCATTTTAACGAGAATGTGAGTTTTCATTTTTACGAGAGTTCAATGCCAATTGTAAATGCAGAATCAGAAAAAAACGGTTGAAGATAAAAAGAGTAAAAAACGAAGATAGAAGTCAATTTCGAAAATTATTTTTATCTTTTGTGTTACCTTTTTTAGCAGCCATAAGCGAAAATTTTTCTATTTTGCGCAATCAAACTTGGGAATGGCTAAAAGAACGAAAGAAGCACCCCTGTAGGAACCTTATTCGAAATAATCCCAAATCCTTTAATACACAATGTTCAGGCTTAGTGTCAGACGACGCGTTTATAGTATTTCCTAATCGACAAGCTATTAACGAGGAGGTAACTCTGTTAGTGGACACTGGAGCTGACACTAGTTTAATTAAATGGGAAGCGTTAAAAAATGTAAATAACATTTATGAATCGGAAGCCAAGAGTTTAGTGGGAGCCTTCGGAGGCACCGTTAGGAGTAAAGGAATTATAGACATTGGTCATACAAATAATGAAGAGTTGAATTTTAAGTTTCACGTTTTACCAAAGGGTAGTAAAATTCCGGGAGATGGACTATTAGGCAGAGATGGGCTCTGGAATAAATCAGTAATAGATACCATAGATAAAGAAATTAAATTTTTCAAAAATGGCAAAAGAAATTGCTTCACTTCCACTTGTTAGTTCCACTTATAGCAGTCGGGTTTGTACTATTAAGCCAGTCACGATCCGTGCTAGGACAGCAAGGGCAGTAGAAATATGCGCAGAGAAATTTTCCGGAGAAATCGTTATACAAAAAAGGAAATTATGCCTAACGTTTTCGTAGGAGGTACAATTACGAAAATTTTAAAGGGAAAGGGCTATGTGCCAATGTTGAACGCAAATCACACGGATTTCGAATAGATCCTTTGGAGTTAGAATATGATTGTGGCACAGATTTTGAGCATTTAGGGATTCCAAATATAAATCAGCTGCAAAACGAATATACGGAAAATAATCGTTTTGAACATTTGATGAACTCAGTAAATTTAGATAAAAACCTGAACAAAGATGAATTGCACTCCATAAAAAAAAATATTTAGAGATTATACCGATATATTCCTTTTGCAAGGAGATAATCTGTCATACACTACGGTATTAAGTCATGAAATTCCTACCGAACCGGGAAAAGCCCCAATTAATAGTAGACAGTACAGGTTGCCGGAAATCATAAAGCAGAAATAAAATTCGCAGGTTAACAAAATGTTGGCAGACAACATAATTAAGCCAAGTAAATCGCCTTGGAATTCGCCCATAATTTTAGTTCCAAAAAGGACAGGAAAAGATGGCGAGAAAAAATGGAGATTAGTAGTTGATTTTCGAAAATTGAACGAAATTACACTTAAACAAGTTTTCCCTATTCCAAGAATAGATGAAATTCTTGACCAATTGGGATGTAGCCGTTATTTTCCACTTTGGATTTAGCTAGCGGGCTATCATCAAGTACTGGTCGATGAACAGGATAGACAGAAAAACGGCCTTCAGCACGGGCATGGGCCATTTCGAATTCATAAGAATGCCTTTCGGTCTAACGGGGGCACCAGCCACATTCCAAAGAATTATGAATAGTATTTTGACGGGTCTTCAGGGAATTGATTGCTTTGTGTACCTTGACGACATTGTTATCTACGCCAGGAATTTAGAAGAACACGATATTCGGTTAAGAAATGTTTTTGACGTCTTAAGGGAAAACAATCTGAAACTTCAAACAGAAAAATGCCAATTCCTGAAGAGAGAAGTAGTTTACTTAGGGCACAAATGTTCAGAATCAGGTGTTTTACCTGATCCAGCAAAAGTAGAATCCGTCAAAAATATTAAACCACCCAAAAATATTAAAGAACTGCAGTCATTTCTCGGCTTAATCAATTATTATAGAAAGTTTATACCCGAGGCAGCCAAAATATCCTTACCATTAACAAAATTATTAAGAAAAGAAGAGAAATTTATTTGGAATAAGCATTGCCAAGACGCAATGGAGAAATTGAAAGAAGCAGTGACAAGCCCCCCTATACTACAATATCCTGATTTTTGAAAAGTTATTTATTCTTACAACAGACGCCAGCAACGAAGCATTAGGTGCAGTATTGTCGCAAGGTGAGCCAGGACAGGATCTGCCAAAATACTATGCGAGTAGGGCACTTAGTGCAACCGAAAAACGATATTCCACGATAGAAAAAGAATTTTTGGCAATAGTTTGGGCAGTTAAAAATTTTAGAACATACCTATTAGGCAAACATTTCAAAATTTATACCGACCATAAACCACTTAAAGGCATAGCGAATTTAAAAGACCAAGATACCAGATTGGGCCGTTTCCGATTGAAACTTTTAGAATACGATTTTGAAATCCTTTACAAACCCGGAAAAAAATAACCTTAATGCAGATGCACTAAGTAGACTCCCAAATTCAGAAACACCAATAGCAGTAGTAACCAGATCAATTTCAAAAACAAAGCCAGAAGAATTCGATACGTCAACAACTGTAAGCCCGAGTGAGAATTATAACGAAGATACGGCAGTTGTGCTAACGGATCCAACAGAAATACAAAAAATTATAAAAATTTTCCATGACAGTCCAATAGGAGGCCATAAAGGGTTTTTGAAAACATACTTTCGTGTCAGAAAACAATTTAAATGGGAAGGCATGCAGAAGCACAAATAAAAGATTCATAGACTCATGCCAACTTTGTCAAAAGAATAAAAGTTCCCGCGTAGAAAAATTGCCTATGGCTATAAAACCAATACTCCCCACAGACCGTTTGATAAAGTATTCATGGATATAGTTGGTCCGCTTCCGCTCTCATCAAGAGGGAATAAATACATACTTACATTTTTAGACGATTTTTCTAAATATTTCATTTGCGTGGCCATACCAGATGCCGAAGCATCAACTGTGGCAAGAGCCTTTTTTAATGAAATAATTGCCAAATTTAATATCCCTAAGGTATTAATAACAGACAATGGTACAAATTTCACTTCAGTTTTATTTCAAGAAGTTTGCAAAATTCTTGGCATTAAAAAATCGCAAACTTCGCCATACCACCCGCAAGCCAATGGTGCTCTTGAAAGAAGTCACCGGCCCCTTGCGGAATTCCTTCGAAATTTTGTCAATGAGGATGGCACGAATTGGGATGAATGGTTGCACCACGCTATGCACGTGCATAACAACACAATACATTCATCCACTAAAAAAACACCCAGTAGAACACTTTTCGGTTTCGATTTCGAAATTCCAATTAAATTAAAGCAAAAACCTGGTCCTTTGTATAATTCCCGACGATTATAGCAAAATTTTGAAGTACCAAATTCAAAAGAAGCTATGAAATTGTTAGACAAAATCAAAAATCTGCAAAAGAAAAGTCAAAGATATATTATGACAAAAATTCAAAAGAAAGAAAGTTCAAAATAGGAGATAAAGTTTGGCTAAAAAAATCAAAACAGACAAAATAAATTTTCACCCATTTGGGAGGGACCATTTGAAATTAATTTCAATTACCTTCTCCGGCAAATGTACGATTACTTATTAAGGGAAAAAAGAAAAAACCTACCACAAAAATTTGATAAAAATTAGACCATAGTAAAAAGGAGAAAACGTATATCGTAGAACATGTAACAACACCAAGGGAAAAAGTGTAATCATGAGAGATTAATTTCAAACGATGAAAAGGTTGCGGAAGAATATTTCACTCTCCCAGAACTGTGGACCAAGCAAACATAAAAAATTTCCTAAAAAACAAACCAAAAAACAAATATTCAAATGTCCCCTGTCTTGATCACAGTAGGGTGAAACTAATCTAACAGACATAAGCATGACTACATTCACGCCAATTATGTTGATGGGGTTTTTTAGAAAAAAAAGGATACATTGCAACACAGGGTCCACTTAAAAATACCCTAAACGATTTTTGGCAAATGATTTGGGAAACAAAACTGTGTTAATATAACCATGCTAACGAAAGTCCTTGAACATGAGCAGGAAAAATGTTACCAATATTGGGGAAAGAGAAGAAATGACATTAATTAAAATTGAAAATTCAATGTTAAAACTTTAGACAGAATTGTGAACAGAAATAGTGTTTAAATCCCAAATAGAATTGAAAAATCTGGAAAACAAAACAATCAAGAATCATCAATCATTGGCAATATACAAGTTGGCCCGATAACGGACACCAAAATACATATGCTCTACTAAACTTCTGGTTACAGATAAAAGCACAGCAAAAAATCTCTGAAAAAAAAATAAATATTCAAAAATGGTCATACATTGTAGCGCAGGCATCGGCCGAACCGGCACACTGATTGCGCTGGACATAGCCATTGACACTCTAAGAGCAGGTCTGAAATACAACATTCAAAAAATAATAAATAAAATTCGCCAAGAGCGAGCGCATGCCGTCAATTGCATCCAACACTACAACTTTTTAGTAAAAGCATTGTCCATTTCATTACCTGCCAACCGATAAAAATCAAGAATAAAACGATGAAGTAAAAGAAACGAAAAGCTAGAAAATGATAAGTTTTCCCTTTCCACAAACTGAACAAGCAATGCAGAAAAGCTCTCGGTAGATAATAACGCCCTTATTACCTTCTCCAATTGCAGTATAACCATAGGAAATGAAAAGTTCTTTAATATGAAGTCAATTATGGAGGAAAAATATTTTTGTGCAGAAAAATTCGACATCAAATTTCAATAATACTGGGAATAATTATCCTATTTTAAATAAAAAGGAGTTAAGGTTGAAATTAAACAAGCAATAGAAACAACGAACAGGAGAAATGATAGCTTACGGACCATAAGAAAACGACATGATGTACAAGAAAGCCAAAAATGTTAAGAACCTCTGGCTCAGGGCATATTCTCAAATTTAATAAGCCCAAAAAAATTGAAAACTTCAAAAATGCAACCTAAGCATTTAAGTCACTAATTTTGCAATGAAACTCGCACGAAACCTTCAAAAAAAAAAAGGTTTTTTTTTCTCCTATGTTCTACCTGTCGAATTATGTCGACTAAGGTAAAAAATTTCGTTGATTGATAATGGCTTAAGCAAAACGTGAATGCATTTGAAAATTTTTTTTTGAACAAGACAAAAGGTACAAGCAAAATAGTGCTCAGGAAATAATAATAATAACTTTTCTATAATTCTAGAAAACGGAACGAATAAAGAAGAACTAAAATACCGAGATATTAATATTAGTAAGTATACGAAAAACATGGATACTTTAAAAAGCATTTGCCTACAGAAACACAATTGTACGCACACGCTTAAACCATACAATACCACATTAAACTTCTTCCTAAGAATTTCGAAAAATTCCAATTTTGGTGGTGAAAAACAAATCCGAAATTAGTCTTTTTAAAAAAAACTAAAAAAAGGCGAATTTGAATATCAACATTCAGTTTTAATTCAACACTTGTTGACAAAAATCAAAAGCCACGCAAATTTTTAACCAAAAAAAGCCATTTTTACACAGTTAAAATAATGGACATTATGTGCTCTTATAAAATAGGCAATAGGATAAAACATAATTCATACAGAAGAGAATGAAAGACTAGTAACAAATAAATGGTTGTCCGACGTTCACATCAACGTTTTTTTAAATTGGATCATTAACAACAATCATCTTACCCAAAAGGTGCTAGCGTTTGATTCATTTGCATACACAACAATAAAATCGGCTAAAGAATCAAATAATGAATACATAGCCGGGTTACGACTAAAACCATTAATTAAAAACGTCTCTGTGAACAAAGTCGAAAACCTACTATTCCCAATTTGCCAATGTTAATCATTGGATGCTAGTTATAATCAAACAAAATCAAATTTATGTTATGGATTCGCTACGCCGCATGAGATAACGGAAATAGAAGAAAATATTAAATTTTTCTTAAATAAATTACGAGTTTTAGGTTTAACTAGTTTTAGTAAAGATACAGAAATTTCTTACCCAAAATGTATACAACAAGAGAATTTAATCGATTGTGGAATTTTTTATATTAAATTTGCTAACGAATTTTGCGAAGCAATTAAAAATAACAAAAAACTACAACCCGATATCACAAAATTTAAGCACAGAATCCATAAAATTTAACAAGAAAATTCCTAGCTCAAGTTTTGAAAAAATGGGAAAGAGAAACATAAAAATATCACGGAAAGTGAAAGAAAAACCCTATTAAAATAAGGAAAAACATGAAAAAAGAAAAAAAATAAAAAGTTAATAAAAAAAAAAGAATACATTTAAAATAAAAATTGTTTTAACTAAAATAAACAAAAATAATACATTTAATTTCAAACGTATTTGAAAAAAAAGCTTCTCATTAAATGTATGTAAAAGAAATTTGTGAAAAAAATAAGAAAATAATAAATAAGGAAAATTGTGTAGAAATACAATAGATATAATTCAACGGGCTCGAGTACGTCACCAGCATCTTCAATAACAGCTCTTTCTCAAGAAAAGGGGGGAGGGGGCTGCAATATAACAGCCTTAGCAGTGCACCAGCCGCAACAGCAGCCATTAATAGGTACAACCGTAGCAGCCTTCGCATCATTCAACGAGCAGCGTACCAGCAGTAGCAGACATTAAAAACAACAGCCGTTTATATATTCATTGGTAATATAGCAGCCTTAACGTACAATGTAACATGCACCGACAATATAACGGCATTGAAGTCAGTCGACACATAATACAGCAATCATACCCAGCAGCCGACAATACAACAACTCGGGCAAACGGTCCTGAAAATTGACACTATAAAGGCCTAACATCAATTAACGTGTAGCGTACCAGCCGCAGCAGCAGCCGTTAAATTAAACAACTACAGCAGCCGTCTTACTAACAAAATTTTTGCAACATAAAAATTTCACATGATGGCTATCCGTACATCAACAGATCTCCACTTTTCAAAGGGGGGAGGGATGTTTGAGTCGCGAACTCTCTCAGACTCACAAACATATTTTTTCCTCCTCTTTCTACACGCTCGCAAACTAACTCAAAACAACAAAGTGCGAATGAAGCATAAGGAAAGAAAGCTAAAAGCAAAAGGCAGTGACCTACATTTAGGAATTTCTACTTCAAGGTGATTCCATGTACTCAAAAGCACTGTCCAGCGTAAATTGCTGACAAATGCAAACATGCAGTTCGGCCGCTTGCAACAACAACAACACCGGCACCGTATATGC
Organism: Chlorops oryzae; assembly: GCA_020466095.1. Taxonomy (NCBI): domain Eukaryota; kingdom Metazoa; phylum Arthropoda; class Insecta; order Diptera; family Chloropidae; genus Chlorops; species Chlorops oryzae. Next base: position 16,033 of record JAIPUU010001376.1, read on the forward strand.
CCAAATTAACAAACACCAGCGCTGGCGCAGCGAATGCACAATTGCAATCCGATCGCTGGAAATAACAACAACAACACACGTCAAGAGTTTTATGTAAAAGCAACAACAACTACAAAAGAAGAACTAAGAACATCGGAATAGCTGTATGTAGAAACAATATGGCATGTTGGTGCAATTGCGGGGGAAGGTCGCGGTTAAACTTATGCAATATGTTCGGGAAGAATCGACGACGATCGCGAACCATGGGAATATTCGATATTGCAAGATCAGCAAAATTGATCTATATAAACGGAGCTTCGATGACTGGAACGGGACTTCTGCGAGCGTACTCACCAAAGGGCCACGACGGAGAAGTTAATAGTGAAACAATAGGGATATTTGTATTTGAAAGTATAGGATTCATTTTATTAAATAAAGGATTAAAACCTATTTGTTGGTGTCTTTTATTTGATAAAGGAAATACGGGGACTATTATACGCTCGACTTTGTCTGAGCGCTTGGTACCCTACGTTGTAACTTAGTGACATTTGTGCGCTCGACACAGTTTGAGCGCTGTGCACACTATACTACAACAGCGGTCCAGTGTCATCATTTCGATTTATCAGTAATGATCCTAAAGTAATAAATTGTAAATTTATGAAAAAAACAAATTAAAAATCAACCCTGTGTTAGCATAAACGATTAAGAACTCGTTCGTCCACCCACACATTCAACGTCTTAGCGTAAATGTGTGTGTAGCCTATAAAACAAAAATGGTCTACCTGTGTATGTGTGACCCACGCTAATCTTTCAATTAGATTATAATTAACTAAAATTAAAACATAATAAGCGTATATGGTCCAATGTCATCATTAAATCAATTCCGGTTTATCAGTAATGATCCTAAAGTAATAAATTGTAAATTTATGAAAAACAAATTAAAATCAACCCTGTGTTAGCATAAAATGTACCAATACCATTAAACATCGATACATCGAACTCGCTCTAGTTGGTCTGTCTATTTCAAGTTAATAACTAGCAATTCATTCATTGTGTAACTATTGAGAAATAACCACGTGAATAAATCAAAGCGCAAAAAAATAATCTAGTGATTTTACAAACCGAACTAAAGTGAATTTTCAAAAAACATTTTAAACAATCAAAGAAAATCTACCAATTTTACGGATCAGCAGACTGAAGTTTCAACGTCATAACAATCCAAATCGAGAAGTAATTGGTGAGTAGCATAAATAAAACTAATATGGTCTTAAATTTAGAACTGATAGCAATAATAGTTTAATTCAATATGCTAATTTTACTTAATACTAAAGGATATTAGAAATCCCGATTACCAGAAAAATCAGATTGTCGTAATTTAAAGAATTTTTCCCTTCCAATTCCCTGTTTGGTGTTAAAAATTATGTCAAGCTACTAAAATAACTTGTCTAGCCATTAAATTAAACAGAAAAATAATATATATCATGCAATCAAGAGATGCAATGTACGACCCCACATGACCTGCAGATGATCAGATACATATACAAAATAGTTAGGATTAAATCAGTCAGAATTGAAAAAATTGAAAAATTTTTTTACACTAGTATATATATTAAGATTAAAGGTTAACTACCTAAGTGATTCTAATTTGGATTCTATTCACTGCCATCTCGATTTGACGAAAAACCAACTAAAACACACATGTACCCCCATACTATCTTTAACAATCAGCTTAAACCGTCGGAAATACTTCCTTGAGCCAAATCTTATGAAATATGGGCCAGACAGTCCAAAACAATTCTTTCCAACGACCCTTCTTTCACCTATTCGACTTTTCAATTAGAAACCATAAAATAATATAATCAACTTCTGTGTGCATTTTAGGACAATATCATCTCAAGTATCACCCAAATCATCACTCGCATCACCATCCCGTCAACAACTTCATTTATATCAGCCATCAAAAAACATAGCATCCAATAACGAGAGAACCATCCCGATGTAAGTAAAAATAATCCTAGCAAAGGCTATTAAATATATAATAATAAGCCTAAAAATAATCCTTACAGAAAATACCGAATCGACATAAAACAAAAACACACATAGATATATAAACAACAGTGCAGCAAAAAAATAAATTAAAAAATGTCTCGTAGGAACATTTCTGTCCCCATGCCCTCCACCAGTAATGCTTTTTATCCGTCTGACATAGGTACCTTGCCGATTCTTTATGAAAATTATCCGTATGAGATACCAGGGGGTTTCGAAAATCTGACAGACTACATAGTTCCTTATGAGGTGAAAATTTTGTTAAGTTTAGGCCCAAAATTCGTACCTCCGTATGTACAACCAATGATGGGGAGTATGGGGTTTTTAAGTGATGTGTTTAGGTTGTGTGAAAGCCAGGAAGGTGGGGTTGGGACGCATTATTTCAATGAATTATATCATAGGTATGCTGAGGTAATTAGGCAGCATATTCCTTGCAGGGGGTCTAGTACAATGGTTGCGCACATGATAACAAAATTTGTGATAGACACCTCACAGTTTTTAAGGGAGCACCAGGATGTTTGTATAGTGCAAGCGGATAAGGGAAAGGTGACGGTTCTGATGTATCGGGAAGAATATAGGCAGAAAATGTCCAACTGGGTTAGGTCGTCTATAAATCGGGGAGTGTTAACGGAATATGGAACTAATGGTCGGACCTTTAGATCAGTTAAATTGGGGGAGGGTTGGCATAAAGGGGTTTATGGATCGTATGTGAATCTCAGGGCGTCTTTTTTATCATTTTGTGAGGAGGTTTTGGGTGATAGGCAGCATCCGTTGAGAAGAACGACAGCTTATAGGGGAATTATGCAGCAACGAAAATTATTGTTTAAGCTAAATTACAATTTAAAAGATAAAAATTACGCCACTTTGCCATATTTGTATGGGACCGTAAAGGTCCACAAGGAAGATTACCCAATAAGACCCATCGTAGCAACGTGTGGGTGGTTGGCTTACCCGATACAAAAAGTCCTTTTAGTTTGCCTGAAACACATGTTTAAAGAGCTCATTCTGCCAAACAACGTACCGAACGCGGATATAGTAACGAAGGAGTTACATCTGATGCCGGTTAGCCATTTATATGAATTCATAAAAATAGATTTAACAGATATGTATACGCGTATAAATAAAAATAAATTGATAGAGTGCATGGCAGAATGGGCTCAAAAACCAGAATTCCGGAAGAAATGTCCCATCCCAGTAACCATGTTCCAGGCCTTTTCTCATTATTCCCTCACCTTTTCCTCCTATGTGGCTTATGATGGTCAAATTTACAAGCAAATCATGGAAGTGCCGCAAGGTGCACCCGATTCCGGTCACGTGGCGACCATTTTCGTAGATTATTTACTAAAACATTCCCTAACCCAACTATTCAACTCAAACCATATCGCAATATGGTACAAGTACATGGATGACTTCCTAATCTATGTGCCACATGTCCATTTAAAATATTTTAGGAGTTGTATGTCCAATATTTTGAATATGGAAATGACTTGGGAATCTGAGACTTCAACTTCTTTTAACAAGAACGTTTATAAGATAAGTTTTCTCGATCTAGAGATAATACGGGTATGTCACCCCATGGGACTCCAGGATCGTATATTCTAACCGGACTTTATAGGAAAGCCATTTCTTCGGAGCGAACTGTCCATTATATGTCTGCCCAATCAAAACTAGATAAAAGAAATACAATAGCTCACTATCTAAGGCGGGTATTGCATCGTACCAGCAATGTATTGCTGTTGAGAGATTTTAATGTGGTTCATAGAATTTTCAGATTAAATGAATATCCTCAGGCATTTTATTTATCAGTTCTAAGTAGGTGTGTAATGGGCCATATTTTTGAGGTGCGGCGAAGGAATGTTCCGTTCCATCGGATAAATGTGACAGATAGGGTAAATATCTTATATAGTTATTTGAATTCGTATTCCAGTATTATTCGTGTTCCTCCCCTATCATTGTGTAGTGCCCTTCTCTCTAGAAAACATCAGATCATGATGCCAGTGCGTGTATTTACCTATCGGTGTGACCATTTTTCTAGCCTACTTTCGGCGATTTTTAAGGAAATGGGATTCGGTACTCCTTCGCTGACCTTGCGCAATCGACGTCTCTCGCGGATACTGCGTATGTCATTGAGGGATCCGGATCCATATCAAGATTTGCAAAAACTCGGTCCAAAAATGGGGATGACATCCTGTGAAGAGTGTGGTTGCTTGTTTTTGTTGTCCGGATTCTCTTCCGTACCAACCATGTATAGTAATGCCATACGTGATCCGAGGTCGTCTTTGTCCAAACATTGTGCACTTTTAAGGCATCATCCTAGTGAACGTTTATTTTCAATTTCCGTATTGAAGGATTTATCAGTTGATTTTCAATTGTATTTGTACTCAGTGATTTATGCAGCTTTAGGTGTGGAGTGTCTAGTCCCGACATATTTAAAGAAAATACCCGCTCTTTTAAAAGCTTTTATGTTGCGCATACTGCAATCATCAAATGGCGTAGAATATTTATTGAGACCACCTTCAATATGTCGAGTGTCGACCAACCATGAATTTGGTGGAGTGGATCTTAGAACCCAGTTATCAGATAGGGACGACATCAGCTGTCAGGAGGATGCGATAAGGGGTCAACTAAGTCCAATAAACGAAGATTATTCTCACGACATGGAGAGGCTGTTGGGGGAAGGTGATATGGAGCCTGAAACCACACTGAGAAACATCATGGACGTTGATGCTTATAATTTAGAGAGTCTATTATCCAACACCGATTTTGATATTCCCATGATGCCAGATTATGATGATTTTGATATTCCTATGTTGCCAGACAATAATTCACCCTCCCTAGTTTTTGATCCTAATGAATCATTATTATCAATATGTTCTACTGGTTTGCTATTTAATTCATCTGAGTCTAGTGTAAACAGTGGGTCGCCAGTATCTGTTTGTAATTCAGTGATAGATCTAAGTACACCAATACCAGTACGAGTAACCTCTCGATCAATGCATTCTTTCGTAGCCAGGTCCCGCCCCGTATACTATATAAATCAACGTATATCAGATGATACATCTCAGTCATATATACCCACAGTTATTTCCAATCGTGTTCAAGTTGAATCTACCATGACTAACCTCAGATATCATCCCTATCATTAAATAATATATAGACCAGAAATATTTCTGTCCCCTTTTAGACAATGTATGTAAATAGTAATAGTAGTAGGACTGGTGTGACTATCACCATGTTGAATAGTTTGTTCTAATAGTTAAGCCTATATGACCAATCCTTACGAAAAAACCGAAACCTGGAGTGGGTACGATCTAAGAAATAGTATTGCTAAAAATACATAAAAACCAATTGCAAGTACATCAGACAGTGACATGAAGAGACTCATACTAACGAGAGATCGGGGAAAATACACAACAAATGCAAAAAACCACCGGGGTCACCACATTAGAGCGATCAGCAAGAAGTATAAATGATCGATGTCCGTATCACCTCAGCCCGACATCCCGAACAATGAAAAAGACAACCTCTCGTCAAGATAACAGGTTACCCGCTGAATGCAAAACGTGAGTTTTTTAAAAAAATTTTTTTGTATTAAATAGAGAAAAAAATCCATAAGTTCGACAATCATTACTACAATCCTAACCATAATACAAATCTATTACAAAATCTCGTTAAAAAGTCGATTAATTTAAATGATAATCTAAAACAAGAGATCATTACATTAAATGGTAATATATATATGTATAAATATTCTAAGAATCCTAAGGATCAGATTAAATAGAATATAGTCGTGTCAAAAATATATATATAATACTATCCAACAACATCTCATATTAATCAGAAAAAATGGGCTACAAAAATATGCAAAAATAATTAAAATTATTAACCAGTAGTAATAATTAATTGTAAGTTGTAGGACAATAATACACTGTTCTCGACATGTGTTGGGTCTTAAAGACAAAAACAGATATAGCAAATCTAACACCACTTAAAAAATTATTTAAAGCTATTTAAACTAATTAACAAATTAAAGGGAAAGAGAGTATTGTTCGGGAGGACAATAATTGATATTGGGAGTGTGCTGTCAAATAAAATCAAGTCCAAAAAATGTAATTCATGTATATAGTTAATGTATGTAGTCGTGTACGTCTGTCGAGAAATAAAGTTATACCTATTGTAAGTTAGTTATGTAGGGTAAATTAATCAAATGTCAGTTACTGGAGCACGCCACCTCACATACCATTTTTGGTATTTTGATTACTGAATCAAGTGTGAGACTATGCAAAAAATATATAAGTGACTTCAAGGGGAGCGCTTAACAACTTTTGCCCTAAAATGTATCAAGACTTGTAAGTTTGATTGGGTAATCCACCCGTGAGTAGACCACCTGAATAACTATCAAACCGATTGATTTGTGAATAATTCAACAACTTAAACTGTGGTCTAATCATGTGTAGATTACCTTTCTTTAATATATAGTTGTATGCTATCATCTATTATTCCAAATGAAAATAAAAATATTGGCTACGATCTTCAAATAATAATAATAATAATAGTAGTTTAAATTTAAATCACTCACATATGCAGCTAAAAATATAATCATATTTATTGCACGGCTACATTGGACAGCATTAACTTCAAATCTTCGAAAAAACATATTCCAGAAAACATGGTATTCATACAGCCTTATTAAAAACGTTTCTTCATCCAGTAAAATCATTGCATTAAATCTTCAATACTGTACAAACATATTGTAATAACTAGAGCAGAGAAATATAAGTAATAATAATGACTTACATGTACAATAATCATTGACTTTGATACGTTATGATATTCCTAATTCAGACCTGCTATTACAGGAAAAAATGCAACAGTAATAGTGCCATCATCCCTAAAATGCCAAAAAGGACGTCCTATGCCATAAATCGCCATTGAGTAAATGCTGAATGCAGGGTAATAACGTTGCCAACATAGTAGTCACTCGGTAGCCATATGATTTGGTATTCAAGATGGTCCTTGCTCAACGACTTCTGCAAACATCAGTGGTCAGTTGTCATCAGGTAAATGTGTACACCGTTGGACATCGAAAGGGGATGAAAAATAACAAGAAAAAAATCCCTCTTGCAGTTCCAGGTTATCATTAGTTGGTCCATCATCGTCATAACGCGGTATGAACTCCCGTTCAGCCCCCGGGCCATCAAGCAAACGCCGCCGTACCCTCTCCGATCTCTACAAAAGTCTTCTTCATATCACTCTTCCCCCTTACAGATGCCACCCATGTGACTGAGGCAAACGGCAGCACAACAGGATCACATTATCATCCTCTCCAAAAAAGGTAAGTATCCTTGCAACTATATTCAGTAATGATTAATATACTTAAATACCATTAACTTACATAATTGAAATAAAATTGGGATCTATCCCTTAGTATCAGTCTGCTACATGGAACATCTAAGTGCTTCAACCCCATAATAGTAAGGATTGTAACCTCAACAGAAACTATAAGGTCTATAAGCTCCAACTGGAATACCAACTATGCCATCCGCTTACTCTACTCTCCGGTAACGCAGTCCGCAGAAAAATTGAAGATAATAATGATAATAATAATAATAATAATAATAATAATACACTTGTAATATTTGAAGACACGTATGAAATTTTTGATGTTTTGCCTAAAAAATATATTTATACTTTGAAAGGCCAAAGAATTATTTCGAAACGTGATCCGATTATTCATGTACTTGCATTCACTGTACACAACGAAATATATTTTCATCGAGATTCGCGTATAAAAATTGGGCCAGATTCATTAAAAAAAAAGCAGCAGATTTTGATGGCGATACTTTTATTTTATATATAATTCATGATTTACATTGTTTATATGAATTAGATATAAATGCAATTCCGGAATATAATATGGCATTACATAAACAATGTCGATTGGATTTTTTAGAAAACACAGTCTTATGCATGTATAGACGTAATGTTGATAATAAAATTCCACATTTTAAACTCTATAATTTTATACGAAAAAGATTAAAATATAGTTGGCTTTTAAATATACAAAATCGTTCAACATTAAATGCCATTGCTAAAATAGAATTAGATTCTTTATTAATTAATAAAAGACAAGAAAATAATAATTTTTCTCTTCAAAAACTTTATAGTCTTATAGAACCAACAGATTCAATTCTTTCTGAAATGCTTATAATTTTATACATGTTATATGGATCAAATGAAAGCTATAAATTTTATATTTCTATATTAAAATTGACAATGGAATTATCTGTTAATTTTGAAAATTCTATACTTTATCAAGAAGATTTACCTTGTGATTATACATTAACAGATAATTTAATTAATTTTAATTTATTAGCAACAGCTTTGAGTGCTGCAAAAGGATCTATACACACGTATAAATCATTAATTGATAAATTATTTGAAAAAGATAAACAAACACTTATAGAACCAATTATTTCTGATAATATAAATTATGATAAAATAATAAAAGATATTACTGATGCGAATATTTATGCTGCTAATAAAAGTAAACAGGTACCGGCAAACGGTCATACTCTATTCAAAAATACTATAGAAGGAGATCTATTAAGTTTTGGTGCAAATAATTTAAATTATGATAATGAAGTTTTAATAGAAAATATTTATAAATATTTTCCTATGCATTATATTTTAAATCCTTTAGTAGCATATTCAATTTTATATAATTATGAAATATAAATATTTATATAAGTTATATAATAATTAATATGTATCGAGCTGTAATTGTAAAAGATTTATTTTTCTTCCAATCTTTAATTAATATAAATCATGATGATTTATATGAATTTTTAAACAACTATTATATTATATTATGGGTTAGCAGCAGCAGCAGCAGCAGCAACTATAACTATAATATTAAAAATATAAAAATTTCAAAAATTAATTTTAGGTTTACGTAATAATTGTAAACCTTTTAAATATCTACGTATGGTATTACGAAATGAAGAAATGATAAATGATAATATATTATGTTGTTTACCAATTATAATAATTGATTTTCAAGCGATATTTTTATGGTTCTTTAAATAGTTATGATTTATGTATAGATGTTTCAAAATCTATAAAAAAACAAAATTTTAATAACCATATTTTAAATATACTTGATATGAGTGAAATAATTAATATAATAAATGATTTTTCTAATAAAATATTTATAAAGTCCGATGATTCATCATCATCATCATCATCATCATCATCAATATCATTAGGGTTTAATAATGAAGAAAATAAATTGAATAAATATTTATTAAATAAAAAAATATACAAATCAAGTTTTCATAAATATAGGGGTATATTTATAACAGGTATATTTATTTTTTAAGACATTATTTAATGTAAATTTTATAAATTTTGTAAAATTTTTAAAAGATTTTTATGTTATAATTTGGATAAATCATAATAATAATAATAAATAATAATATTTCGAATGAACAAATTATAGAATTTCATAAAACATTAAAGGAAAAAAATATAAATATAAATTCAATTTTTTTCGGTTTACAAAAATAATGTAAAAAGCCTTGCGTTTTTACGTAGTCAATTAAATATGAGATTGCGATCATTACCATTCATTTTATGCGATACATTACAATGCATATATGGGAATAATATTGAAAATTTATGCGATTATGATTACTATATTAATATTAATGAATATAAAACTTATGCATCTATTAATACATCATCAAATTTGTTAAGTAAACAAAATAATTTAAATGGTATTTGTTTCTATGATTTTGAAAGTATAATAAAAAATATAAACAATTTTCTTTTATTTAATTGGTATCCTAAAATTAATCTTAAAAATAAATATAATGAAAATGATGACGATAATTATGAAAAGAATATGTTACATAAAAATAAACGAAAAAAATCAAATATAATATCATTGGATGATTTAGATGTAAAAACATTAGAAATTAATAAATATAATAATAATAATATCGATGATAATTAAAATTAAGTTTTAATGTGTTAATCAATGAAAAATAAAAATTTAGATAAGAAAATCTGTGTATAAATATATGTTTTTATATAAAAATGGAAGATGATAATATATATAAAGAAAATGTACAAATAATTCGCATTTCTAAAAATTTTAATGAAATTGCAAAATCAATTTCGACTTTACAATCATTATATGATAGATTGTCAATTGAGACACCAGAAAATATCGAATCATTAGAAGATATTGAATATTATGCAGCATGTGGAGCGTATCGAATAAACGATACAAACAAATTTGAAAGTATAATCCAAAAATATTACTATGATTATCGTTTTAAAAATTTATATCAACTTTATCATAAACAAGAAATCACTAATGCCTGGAAACAGATGAAAGAAAATAATTATAAAAGCATGGAACAATTTGTTGTTCGAACAATTGGAACTTCGATATTAAGTTGTATTTTTTTAATATATTTTTTACGAAATTTGATACGAAAACGAAAAATCGATGTATTTATATAATATAAATGCAAATAAAACAACACAGTCTCCAATTTATTATATATTAAAACCCCCATAAAAATATTTTTATTATATATTTGAGATACTATAAATAAAAAACCATCAATTTTGTTTATATTTTTATTTATTATTTTCATAAAAACATGTTTATTTCTCAATATTTAAAAAATATGAAATAGCTACCAATAAGGGCTTATACATATATATTAATGAAATTTAGAACCAATATATATATATATATATGTATTATACTCTATAATAATAAATTAATAAAACATTTTTAATATTTAAAAATGAATAAAATATATTAATTATGTCTTAATACTAAAATTATTTACAAAGACATCATATTTTTGTCCAAATTCGTCTAACATTATAAAATTTACTTTAATTAATCCATAAAGACCTAATGCAGTACTAAAAGTTTTTGGTAAAACATTTCCACAATTATATTCATCTTGTTGAAGTAAAAATACTGACATATTTAAATTATTTGCTAAAAATATTTTTACTAAACTAATATCAACACGCATGTTACCATAAGAACAAAATAAATTTGATATATTTTTTAATAAAACATAATCACAATTAGCATATAAAATTTTTGATTTTAATTTTTCTTCTTCGGGAGTTAAATTTTCAACCATTGTTTTTAATGTTATAATCGGAGTACGACCTACAGCTGAAAAAAGTGATACAACCAAATCTGGTGATTCTGGTAAATTATGATAACGTTTAAAACGATTAGTATTTTGTTGTATACTCAAACCTTTTTGTCCACAAATTTCATATAATTTTTGACCATAGAATTTGTTAGGTTGTTCACATGTCGTACACAACATAATTGATATATCTTTAATAGTTTTTCTATTAATAGACGTATTTATTATCAAAGATATTCCAAATTTAGCATGCTCAGTTAAAAAGCAATCTTCATCATAATATTTATATAGATAATATTTCCAGCCATCATTAAATGCATAATTATTAATAGAAAATTTAACCTGATTAAACGGCCTGTAGCGTAAACACTGTTTTGATCTACGAATTAATGTAAAAATTAAATAACTTTTTCTTACACAATTATTATGTGCATCAAATGATTTTATTAATCCACGATGTGGATTATCAATTGTTGGTAAATTTTTATTCCATAAAAGAGTATCAGTTTTAATATTTAATTTAAATTCAAATCGACACTTTTGTTTAACAATTGTATCCATTTGAATTTTATCGCTCAGTATATAACCATCTGCAGTTAGATGTGGATCAGAAGAATATATAGTCTTTAATTTAATTATTGAATTTTTATGATCAATAAGACTAACTTTTTCATTTGTATATTCGTCTTTTTTTTTGAAAATATCGTTAATAAAAACAAAAGAATTCTCGTTAGTCAAATCAAAATATTGTGATGCATTATGACTACTAATAAATCTATTATTGAATGTAAATACACTATGCACTTTAGCTGGAATATTATATTGAAAATATTTCTTTAAAATTTAATGGACAACCATCACCTAAAAGATTAGAATATAAAAATTGTCGAAGACATTTTAAAAATTCATTACTTAGATCTAACGGACTAAAATATAAAACCATATCATCTTTAATATTATTATGTTGTTCTGCTAAATTATATATAATTTGATTATCATTATTTGATTCTATACAAGCTTTAATTATACGATATAAAATTGGTAGAAATGGAATTCCATTAATTAAATTCAACATTATATAATTATTATGAATAATACATTCAACAAAAGGACATTTTAATTTACAATAAAAAAAAAATTCTATAACTGTAAATTTATGTGTAAAAATATATTTAGAAGAAAGACCACCATTTATTAAAATTATAATATCATTATAATTATTATTCAATTTTACATTTTCATTATATAAATTTATAATATCATTTTCTAATAGAATATCCAATAGTTGATTTAAATCTTTTGCATCACTATTTAAATAATATTTAAGCATGTGATTAGAAATTAAAACATTGGGTAATAATCTTAACCATTTGTGCGGTGAATTAACATTTAATTGAATATCTGCAATACAAATAAAAAATTCCGTTCCAACTGGAATATTATGGACATTTTTTGGAACTGGTCGTTTAACATAACGATCAAATGATTCTTTTGATGAATCATTTGCAAAATTATTTGGCGAAAGTGTTTTGTAATTTTGTGAAAGATTTTCAATATCTTCTACAGTATTATTATTATTATTTATATAATAATTTTTGATTTTTTGATATTTTGATGCATCGATGATAGATTTATTTGTAACAGAAGATTTTTGTTTAACAATTTTTTTTTTTGTAATGTTATTATTTGATTTTTTTTTTTTAGATTTCAATAATGATGATAATTTAACAGAATCATTATTAATAGTATTTGATGATATTATCATTGATTCTGTTAAATTATCTTTATTTTTTAAAAATATATTTTTAATATTTACATTATTATTATTAAAAGTGCGATATTTAATATTTCGAGATGCAAATTTATCTAACGATCCAAATAGAAAAATTTTTCTAACTTCGTTTGGATTACGTAATGCAGATTTAATACCATGATGCAATAAATTAATACAACCTAAAATATTTTTATTGGCCAAATTATCAATATCCATTGTAGTATCAAAACGTATAAAGGCTTCAGACATTCGAGTTAAATCCAAATGACGATCAATATCAACGGTATAGTTAATATTTGATATGAATTTACGGAATTGGATTGAATTTTCAATTATATGTTCGATGCCATCGCTATTTCTTAAAATACACTTTTTTTCTCCCATTACATCTTTTGTTAACCATATTCGATGTCCTCGATCGTATATATCGTACATATAAATATTAAATATTTTATCATCATCTTTGGATGTATGTATGAGTTCTTTACGATTTGTTAAAATATTTGAAAAATATTGTGGACCATTAACAAAAATTGTACCATATAAATCTTGCATAGTTTTTTGTACACCCGGTTTATTTAATTCAGCATCGCCATATATGAATCGGTAAATATCACGATCAAGTTCAAGTCCAATATGTACAGGAAATATATCACAACAATGTTTTTCAACACAGTCAATATCGTCGTGAAATTGGATACATGTAAAATATGGTTTGTGTTGAATTTTACAAAATTCCAATATCTTATGTTCACATGGCTCATAATTGAATTTAAATATTATAGTATTTTGTTTTCGTATTGCGGACTTTTCACAGGGTAAGAACGATTTAACAAATTGATTATATCGTCGACGTGTGTTATTTAATATATCATCGTCGTTGTTGTTGTTGTTGTTGCGGCGACACATTGCATTTAAAAGGAAATCAGTTTTGGTGAAATCCATTATTATAATTTGAACGTCGGTTACAACCAAATACATATATTTAATATTATAAATAATTATTTTTATCTTTTAGACTTTTAAAAATGTTTATTATTATTTATGTAGAAGGAAATATTGGCGCTGGCAAAACAAGACTCGTTAAAAGACTTCAGCAGACTGAATCCTTTAATAGACGATATCATATTGAAACTGAACCTGTGTCTAAATTTAAATCACTTGTAAGTAACTTATTCATTCTTTTTTTATTTCAATATACAATATATATATATATATTAAACTTTTTTATTACATTTAGGTTAAATTTTATAAAAATTCACCTAAATATGCTTTACAATTACAAGAAGAAATTTTTGAGACTCTTATAAATCGTGAAGAAAAAGTTATACAAGATTCAACTAATCCATTAAAAATGACAACAACAATGAATATGATACTTGAACGTTCATTAAAAAGTTCAGTCGAAATATTTGGTTTTGTTAATTGCACACGTGACGAATATGAAATATTATGTAACAAATATAAATTTGTAATTGATAACACTAAAAATATACTACGTTATCATATATATTTACGTACACCCGCGATCGAATGTTTCAAACGCATAGAAGGACGTAAATATAATTCAGATAAATATATATCACTTCCATATTTAGAATCATTAGAAAATAGACACGATGAAATTTATAAAAATTATTATACAATTGACGGTACACAACCGTTTGATAATATATTTACGCAAATAACTAATTATATAAATAATCCATGGTAAATATATATTAAATATATTATATATATATATATAATATAATATATATATATATATATTATTAGATCATATAATATTTATAACATATGATCAAAACTTATATGATTTTTACAATATATCCAAATACTATATAACATATAGGACTATAGGTCTAACTCTTCTTCTTCCTAATCCCTGCAATGTGTTAGAGCTACGCTGCTTCAACATATGCATATAGCATGAGGAAAAGAGAAGCACGCTATGGCAGCGAAGGCTTTAGCTCTGCTGTGGTGAAATGCGTTGCCACTTTTAATTTTAATTTTGGGAGATTTTCGAGTACATTACATATAAAATATCTACCAAACTCATAAAATGCCATGAAAAGCTTGGAAAACATAAAAATAATCAAGGAAACTCAATATTAAGGAGAAATAGAAATTGTTTTTTTTTTGTCCTACCCCGTCCACATAACTTTTTGATCACACTTTTTCAGCAAAAATACTAAATTCTATATACAATCAAATTCGTAGTCGTAGTCAAAAATGTATGTTAATTTATTACAAAATGAAAACATTCGTGCACATTAAGCAAAAACATATCGTAATACATTTATTAAAGTTGCAATTATGAACTTTTCAAGCAATATAAAAAACCGAGCTGACGCCGTGTTTCTTTGATAATTTTCTTGCAAGTGGCATCATAGTGCCACTTTGCGTCTACCCGTATTGTTGTTGGTAGCTTTCTGGTGAATTTCTCGAATTTGTTGAATTTCCTATTCCTGCCTAAGGTTTTTGTTGGTAGCTTTTTGGTGAATATCCCCAATTTGTTGAATTTCCTATGCCTGCCTAATGGTGTATATCCCCATCGCGGCAGAGGCTTTTCGACGTCGACAGTTAGACCTACAGTCCTACATGCTATATAAGTATTGCATTGACTGTATATTATGAGTCAGTCAGTCGTTAATATACAGTCAATATAGACGAATGGTATAGTTCGTTTTTAAAGAATAATATATGTATATACACAAAATGAATAATCCAAATTTAAATAAATGTAGAAATTCGAAATCAAATATAAATTATAAAATTAATACATCCATGACTTATGATGAAAAAATGAAGTTGAGATCAGATATAAGTAAATTAAAAGGTGAACAACTTCAAGATATCATTAATATTATAATAAATGAAGAAAATTTATTATTCAATCCAAGTCAAAAAATATTCGAAATTAGATTCGATGAATTAAAGGAGTCAACACTTGGAAAACTAAATCATATGCTTTAACATCTATAAAAAATAATTATTATTTACGAAACCGAACACCCAAATATTATAATAAAAAACATTAAAAAAATATGTTTTATTTTTAAATATTAAGTTTATACAAATGTATTTCTTCTATATAAATAAAAAGGATTTTTTAAATAAATATTTAATTTGTTATTTATTTAATAGAAAAGATATATGAATTTTTATAAACTTTTACGATTAAAAATTTACTATAAAAAACAGCACAAATTTTAATTATACATTATTCCAACATTGTATTTTTTACAATATATATAAAAATACAAATCATTTCGAAGAATCCAACCGTTAACTACGTCATAGCAATACACTTAAACTAAAAAAAAAAAAAAAAAAAAAAAACATTTCTTTAATATATAGTTATATGACATAAACTCATAGAATGAAAATTATGAACAAAATTTCATTTTACGAATTTCACAACATTAACTACGTCATAGTAATATATAGTTATATGACTTAAACGCATAGAATGAAATTTTGTTCAGAATTTTCATTTTATGAATCTAATCGTTAATTACGTCATAGCAATATACTTAAACTAAAAAAAATTCTTATTTTTTAATATATACATAGTTATATGACGTAGACTTGTAGAATGAAATTTTGTCCAGAGTTTTATGTATACTACTATGACGTATTTAACGTTTAGATTGATAAAAAAAATTTTAAAAATAAAA
>JAIPUU010000931.1:0-30641 GCA_020466095.1 Chlorops oryzae
CGATGGTTTTAGAACGACTATCGATGGTTTTCAATAGTAACTCAGCAACAATATAAAGCGTGACAACCAGTGATGCCAGATTGTGGGTTTTCCCCATATTGTGGGTTTTTTCACTCAAATAACGTGACATGGGGAAAGTATGGGTAATTTTATATCGAAATTTATGCACTACTTTTAAGGTATATTTACTACTTATGAGAATGAAAATCGTGTTTTCCCTCTTCCAGTACCATGCATGACTCTTTTTGCTGTATCTAGTCGCGTGTTCCCTAAGTGTTGTAAAGAAACTTGGTTTTTTTTTAAGGCATGAATAAGACTGCAATTTTAAGTTACTTTTATTTTTTGTTATTTTCTTGATACTTTTCTTAAAATATTAAAATATTGTGTTTAAATCCAATGTTCAATTTTGAAATCAGTACGCCCATATTTTCAAAAAATCATTCTGGATTTTTTCGTGGGTTTTTAGTTTTTGAAAATGGGGAAAGTGGGGTTTTTTCCAATATATGAGGATTTTTTTATCGATAAAATCTGGCATCACTGGTGACAACACTAAGCCAAACAAAGAAAAAGCGCGTAAACGTTTGAAACACGAGGATGGAAAAATTTTTGGAAAAAACCATGCAGCAGGATTGTTTGGAAACCATTTTAATAGACACGGACAGCAACGAAGGTTCAGTTTGAAAACGATAAGCACGGAAATCGCAGACAAAAAGGGTCGTCGAAAGTGTGGAAACACTTCAAGAAATCGAATGACTCAAAATTTGCAAAATGTCTGCAGTGTGGAAACGAATACAAGACAAGTGGAAATACCACAAATCTATTTGACCACTTACAGCGTTTTCATCCGAATCTAGAAAAGGTTGAGGAAGAATGTGTAGGGTAAAGTGGGGACCCTTTGACACCGTTTTTAAGAACTCGCGCATTTAATATATTTTTTGACAAAAATTAAGATTTTAATTATCGGTTGCAAACATTGATTATTAATCTTGATAATTGACTGAAAAAAGATACAAAACAAATGTGACATATGTTTTTTTTTTGTTTTTGTTTTTGAAAAAAGTCAATTTGACAAATGTGCCCCATGGTAGGGGCACCCTTGACTTTTAAGGGGGCTCGTTTGACTTTTATACTTTTAGCAAATTTTAAGGTTCTATAAATTTTTCCTAGCATCTTTAAAACGCATTTTATTGAGGAATTAAAAAAAAGCTTTAAAAAAAACCAAACTGTTTTATTTCAACATAATAACAAAAAAAAAAAAACACAATAACAAAAAAATTAATGTAAAACTTTTTAATTATTTATCGGTTATTTAAATGTATCTTAAAATTATTTGATATGGTAGTCTCCAAAGTTTATAGCAAATAGGTATTTTGTGCGGCTACGAGATGAAGATGCTGGATTTAGTTGGTTTTGGCAACTTTAATTCAATTTCACTCCTCAAAGTTAATGCGACGTCTTCCACATCTGGCCTTGAAAATACCCAATTTATTGTTGACGATTTCCGCAGGTAATCGATGTTAAAAGTATGGTCACTGAACTTTTCTGCTATCTCACCAATATAGTAAAATGGTTTTTGTTTTTTTGTAGTAAATTTTACCAGAACGTAGTCTCCGACCTCTAATATATCTTCATCTCTTAGTTTATATTTCGATAAGTCGTTGTCCTTTACATCATAGTTCCCTTCATCATCGGAAAGAAAACCAATCGATTGAATTGATTCAGTATACGAAATGTTACCTTCGCTTTCTGTGGTCGATTCGGCTTCAAGTCTGGGCTTATTTACTTTTTTTGTTTCTTTTTCTTTAATATTGTCTTTCCGAGTTTCTTTTTTGGCGGAAAGGCAATAGCTCGCTTTGCATGGTGATTTTTTGAGCTTTGATTAGATTCCATCACTCTGTGTTTCTCAGCTGAGCTCGTTATGATTCGGGATGCTCCACTTCTAGCCGTTGTCTTAGAGGCAGACAGCTGTGATATTGGACGTATCATATCAGGGGTGCGTTTTTGTGGGGAATTATGTGGAATTTGTTGAATATTATTTATATTTTGGGAGTTTTCGTTGTTTTCGCCGTCATTAACAATTAGCAGAGACTCATCCTCCGGCAAGCTTTCTGAGACAAATTCGTCATCCCTGAAGATTTGAGAGTTAAAGGGAAAAATACCTGTAGCCCTAAACCCATTTAATATGTTGTCTGTTGAAAATGACCTTTGAAAAGGAATGGTTTGTTAATTTTGCCACGTCATAAATAGTTATTTGATTTCCTTGATTAGCGCAGAGAAAATCATTGAATTCCTTTCTACAAAGTTGTTTAAATGGTCCGAATATTGACACATCTAATGGCTGCAGCCGATGTGAGGTGTGGGGTGGAAAAGACAGCACTACAATTCCATTATCTCGACAATAGTTAATGCTGTCGAGGCTACAGTGAGATGAATGGTTGTCCAGCAAAACAAGAATTGGTCGATCCTTCGAACAATTTGTGCTAATGTGTATATGTTTCAATACATCAATGAATAGTTCAGATGTCATCCAGCCAGATTTAGAGTTCAAGGCCAATGACCCTGGGAAGCATCCATTTAAAAATCTTTCATTGAATCGTATACGAGGAAACACATACACGGGGGCTAAATGGTTTCCACTGGCACTCACAATCCCGACAACAGTGACTAAGCTTCCACGTTCTCCTGATGATGCTTGAGAAACAGTTCGCTGGCCTTTCTGAGCAAGTACCTAATTAAACAGAAATCGAAATATCAATACAGGACAGTATACATATTGCCTTGTGGAACTTACTTTAGGAGGTTCTAGGACAGTAGTAACTCCAGTCTCATCTAAATTGTATATATCTTTTGGGTCGAAGGAATTTTCTGCATATATGGTGCCCAAGTTTTTGAAAAAAACTTCTACGGCTGATTTTGTGAACCCTTTAAGTCTAGCCAAACTTACTTTCTCTGGCTTTCGTAGTGAAATGGTTGAATTTCTTTTCATAAAACTATAAAGCCAATCTGAACCTGCTTCCTTTCGCGCATCCCATCCAGGCGGAATGGTGATCTGATTAATCTTAGCATAGTCATAAGCGAATTTTTGAAATGTCTGCTTTGATAAACCATAAGCGTAAAAAGAACATTTCTTTATATAGTCAACCAATTCTATCTCTTGTTCCTTCCTAAAAATTTGTCGTGATGAATACTTAGATTGATATGGGAAATCGTCTTCTGAGTCGCTATTGCCTGAATCCGACGTGATTTTTAGTGGATTTTGATGTTTTATGCGCATCAGTAATGTTGTCCTGTTAATATTATATTTTGCTGCTGCTGATGTTTGTGTCTCGAGTCCATTTCTAATGTCAGATATTGCTTTTTGAACATGTTCTTCATTAATTTCAGATCGCTTGGACTTCTTTTGATAATTTCGAACCACTAGTATGCAAAAGTTATATTTAAATAAATTATATTTGAATTGTAATGTAATTTGGGGCACATTTGACACTTGTCAAAAGTACCCCAATCTCAAAAGTCAAATGTGCCCCAAATCGCATCGCAGGTTGTTTTGTACTCTTACTTTTTTATTCCTTTACACTCATGTACAATCGAAATGTTTTTGAAATCCTTAAGTGTTATGAATACTTTTCAGAACAACAAGTTTAAGAATATCGCTCACTGCAGTCAACGAAATTCTTACAAGTTTTTCACAAAAACTACATCAGACAATGCAAAAACAGCGAAACACGTGTTGTTCTATTCAGCGTTATAATTGAACTGTCAAATTTCACTAAGGCTTCTCTAATCGCATAACGATGAGTTCAGCATTGCCAGTTTGTTGTTTTTTAGCTTTATTCATAACGAAAATGGCAAAGTCAAATCTGCCCCAAAGTCAAAGGAACCCCACTTTACCCTAACTATTTCTAGTGGACAATCCAGTCTGTTTGTTAATTTTGGTTGTTTAAATTTAAAGTGTTTATTGGTTTTTCTTTAGATCTATTGATTCATATTTTAAACGGGCAACTCAATACGAAAATAATTCGAAAAGAAAACGAGAAATAGACTCAGCTTTAGTTGGATTGGTGGCAAAAAATTTGCAGGCTTTCAATACACTCAAAAAAATTAAATTTAATGACAACAATTTTATACTTTAGCCCAATAATTTTGTTGGTTAAATCGTTCCCCACAATTTAAAAAAAAAACAATGAAAGTTCTTAGAACAACAAAAAACATTTTTTGCATGACCACAAAAATTGTTGCCCTGACAGTTAATTCTTGATGCAACAACTTTTTCCAAACATTGTCTCAACAATGTAAAGTTCTCGAGAAACTTTTTGGAGTGTATCGTTACAAACACTGGCTTTCGAAATTTTGTAAAGATTCTGGACCCACGGTACGTCATTCCAAGTGCAAATCACTTACGTGATAAGTATTTTAAAAACCAATTATGGAATTGAATCAAATGCTAAGAGATATACTGCTTGATACAACTTATATCGCCTTAACTGATGGTTGGACGTCATCGGCTAATGAGGGTTATATCACAATTACTTGTCACTTTATTAATAAAAACTTTGAATTGTGCTCCGCAGTTTTATCTACGGATAAAATTAGACGATGCAACTAATCATAAAGCTGAAAATATAGCGACTACAATCCAAAATGTTATGTCTGAGTGGTGTATTTCCAACAAAGTGCATTGTATTGTGACTAACAATGCAGCTGTCATGAAGAAAACTTGCGAATTGTTGCAAAAAAATCATTTGCCGTGCTACGCACACACCAGAGAACTGCATGCGGTGTTTTAATAAACAATCATACTCAATCAACGCACAAAAAGCGAGTCACTTTCGCTCAAACGATCAAACATGCCTCAATGCTTATTATGTTCATTCATTTTTACGCAAAGCATAATAATTAGTGATGCCACGAATATTCGGCCACTATTCGGTATTCGGCCTATTCGTCGTCTTTTTTCAGTATTCGGTATTCGGCCGAATAGTTAAAATATTCGGCCGAATACCGAATAGTAGAAATAACTTATTAAAAAAATCAGCAGTAACTACAAATTAAGTTTTTCTGACAATAACGTAAAAAAATTTAATTAACGAGATCTAAAAATACAGCAGATTTGCTTTTTATTCTTTAGAAATATTAAATGTACGCTAGCTTCTTCTAAATTTTCTTCGAAAACATTATAAACAGTGGGCAAATTTTTCAGCGGCAGTTTTTGCCTTGACTCCAGCTAGTCGCGAGTAGGCTCAAGCTGTCTTTCCTACGTGCCGAATATTCGGTTGCCGAATATTCGTTATTCGGCCGAGAGGTTGACCGAATATTCGGTATTCGGCCAAATCCACTATTCGTGGCATCACTAATAATAATGGCTGTATGTCTACTTCGCTAAGAAACGCACATACCGCATTCGAACCGATAATTTCAAGTGTCAATGAAATGTTCGGACTGTGAATGTTCGAAGCTCGTTCGAACACTACTCCGTTTTTTGCGGTGGTCAGTTTGATTGCAACTCAAAAGCTAAGTTCAAACATTCAACAATACAAATATACAAAAGGCAAGAAATGAATGAGTGTACATTTTTGCATGCCCTTACGTTTCTTTGATAACGTATAGACTCCTTTGGCAATTTTATTAATAACTTCAGTTTGAATATCTGAAATTTTTCGTAAGTCAACTGAAATGCTCACTGCTTAAATAATTTCAAAGAACAAAAACAAAAGACGTCCTCGGTACATATATATACCTACAACCAGAGCTGTAAGGTATTCATTACATTTGTAATTAAATACTATATAAGTACAAATTCATAGTAATTAAAAAATTCAAATACCAAGTACAAATAAAATGTATTTGTACTTGGTAATTAACTCCTTTGCAAATACTTTGGAATATTCTCAAATACTTTCAACTACTTTCCAATTCTTTCAAGTATTCTTTGAAATTTTCAATTATTTTGAAACATTATTAAATATTAGCAGCTAAAATATTGTTCATTAGTTGGTAAAATATTTCTATTTTGAAAATCGATGACTTATTCAGCGATCTGGAAACTCCAAAGACGTCCAGACGGACTTCAAGGAAGTCAAAGGAAACCCACGAATCCTACTGCAATCCACAAAAAATTTCGTGGCTAAGACTGTTAACGGAAGGATCAACCGTCGATCCGGATAATGTTCCAACGACGTCCAGGCATACATCAAAAAAAGGAAAGGAAAGCAACCAATCTGACTGCAATATTCCAGAAAAAAACTCCAAGGCTAGGCAACCGACTATTTAAAGAAGGATTTTACGTCGAAATCGAAAGTCTTAATAAGGTTTTTATATTATTTTATTTTATATTACACATTATTTTAACTACTAGTTTTATCTATATTATTAACTACACATAATTGAAAAAATATAGGTAAATAGTTTGCAATCGGGAGCTCTTATAGCTAAATGTATGACATGCAATACCTGCATACGGGGAAACAGAAATGTGAGCTCTAATTTCATAAAACATCTCAAAATCAGGCATCCTGCAAGGTATCAGGATTTTATGCAGAAAAAACACATACCATCTGTTATGAAACACGAATCCTTCGATGAACGTGTAATGAAGTACATAGTAGACTCAATGATTCCGATTTCCACAGTTGAAAAGGAATCATTCAGGAATTTATTCAAAGGCACAAACTTACGAGTAATGAGTCGGCCTACATTAAAAAAACTTCTTTCAAATAGCTTTTGTGCAATGAAAACCAACATAAAGAATGTCCTGGCAGCACAAAAATATGTTTAATTTATTTAATTAATAACTTTTCAGAGTATGGTGATCTTGAAAATTTTGAGGAAGTGGCACAAAGTTGTGACGAATTAAAAAGGTCGTTGCCAAAAACATGTGAGGTGTGCTAGTCATACGCTGAACCTTCTAGCATCTACTGATTTTTTGAAGTTCATAGGTAAACGATGCTTCGATAAAAAATAAACATAATCAGGTAAACTTTTGCAGCACAAAAAAATTTGAAATTTACAAAGGGAACTGATTTTAGATTCTAAAAAAATGCTCCTTGTTATGGCGGAAGTGCAGCTACCCGCGTTCTTCAGAAATAATAGTGGAGACTTTGGGTTCATCTTTAATTACTCCCGTCGTAACCAGGTGGAACTCATTGTATGATGCTATTTGTCGACTTTTATTACATAAAGAGAAGCTTGACAATTTATGCGAAAAACTTGGGATGCGACTAGAGGAAAACTTTTTACCAAGTGAAATTAAGTATTTGGAGGAGTATAAGTGTTTAATGACACCAATAGGCTAGTTGACCCAAATATTTTTTTCATCTTAAATTGATGATATTTGTTATATTAGACCAAAAAAAAGATAACTTAATTTTTTTGAGACCTAGAAATCCTCAAAACTTTAATTTAGAAATGTACTTTTCATTAACGGACAAAAACACTGTCCGCCATTTTCTTCTATTGATTATCTGTTCTGTGACGTCATACGATTTGTAAACAATAATTTGTAAACAAATATTTGTAAACAACGATTTGTATTCAAACAGCTGACATTGACACATTAGAAAGAATCTCTCAACTCTTATTGCAAAAAGCAGAGCAGAAATCTGGATTGAAAGCAAAAAATGTCCCAACCATCATCGCATCGATTCTCGGCAAATTTCTGCTTTCTGCTTTAAGGAATCCTGCTTCCATTTCAAAATACGAACAACTGTCAAACTATTGATGGGGCTGCAGATAGTATCGATAGTTCTAGTTCGCTATCGATTGATTGCCGAGACTCGACTACCGATTGTGCATAGCTTTTTTATCATTGCATTTGTTCCCTTCATATCGGCATCTTACCTTTCAATAATATCAAAATTATACTTCTCATATTGTTTGTTTTTACAAGAATATATAATGGATGTTCGCAAGGACTTTTAGTAGACAATTTCATTAATGAGTGTTAACTTCGATACTAACGAGACCTATCGATGATTTTGACTACCACTATCGAAACTATCGATGGTGGCGACTATTACACAGGGTGGGAACTTTACTGCAATTGCAGTGATCTACTGGGTTTTTTTGAAATTTTTGACATCAGTGGTATTCAAGCAGGTGGGCATCTTGGGCATTTGGGCAAATTGGTTTGTATGGAAAATCGTTTCCGCAGCTGGGCAACTATTGCACATCGATTTTGATGTGCAACATTTGCCCGATTTTGTGTGCAAATGAGTGCTATGGCGACCCTACAGTGTCAAATGAGTATGAATGTATGAAGAAATACAAAAACCATGATTTATAAAGTTCTCAATAAGTGAAAAACAAGTGAAATTGAATGAATGCCATGCATCTATTTAATAATACGACTATCGTTTTTACAAATAAATATTTTTTTTCCAAAAAATTTTTGCATCTTAATTTTTTGATATCAGTTATATGTGCGTAATATAAATGTGAAGGACCAAACATGTTTGACTGTCCGTATGGAGCTTAAAAGCAAACAGCTGTTATCGTTGAATTTTTGCACTCGTTCTTCAGAGGGTTGTTCATGCAAAAGTGCAAAATTTGCTAGTGCAAAATTTGCCCACTCCAATTGCCCAATCTGCTTGAATACCACTATCTACTGCGACACTGCGAAAAGCTTAAAATCTACTGCGATTTTCGTCCCTGGTGTCACTCGATTTTTTTTTTGTCAAACCAAACTCCTTCCGATAACTACCAAAAAAGTACCAATTTTGGCTATACATTATCAACACCGCAATTCTATTTGTAACAAAGATACTATTGTTGTCCTTGTTTAACATCTTGGTTTTCCCTTCGAAGCTTATATGTCGCGATATTAACAGTTTGACAGCTGATATAACAGAAAAAAATCTTGCCAAAAATCTTCGCTTCACATTGGAAGACGGGCAATATGGAGAAATATTTACATGAAATGTACTTTTTGTTTATTTTTTTTTTTATTTGAAAAAAATAAAATATATTTTTGTTATAAAAAAAGATATGTAATGATTTTTCTTTTTACTGCGCATAATTCAAATCTACTGCCCTTTTTTGTTAAAACTGCTGCACTTTCTTCTTCGCCAGGTTCCAACCCTGCTATTACATCTCTATACGATTTCATAATTGACATATGAATGACGTTTATTTGTTTACAAACTGTATGACGTCATATCATGGCCGACAGCGTTTTCAACATTTGAAAAAAAATTCAAAAAATTCAAATTTTAAATTGACATTATACAGCCATCTTGAGTATTTATTACTTTAAATCAGAATATTTTGGTGTACTAAGCCAGTTACGGTAGGCAATACTCATTTATCTTACGAAATTTGATGTGAGGCAAGTAGCCTATTGCTGCGACACTGGACTATCTTCAAAAGAATTTAGTGTATGGATATCTTATTCCATCACTAGTGAGTCTAAGTGTAAAACTAAGAAAGATTTCGACTTCCACGGACGTCACATGTCTCGCAGGGGTAGCAATAGGACTAGAAGAAAGCTTAAAAAAACGTTTTTACAACTACTTTGCTTTGGAATCGGATGCGAATGATGCCCTACTAGCATCAGTACTATGCCCTAAAATCAAACTCAGGTGGTTCAATGCGCTGCAAAACACTGAAATGATTACTTGTTCAGAAGAAGATATCCGTTCAAGAATTATAGACAACCTTATACGCTTAAATAATTCTGAACAGATACACATAGCTTTCCCAACGCAAGATGTACAAGAAGACGACTTTTTTGACTTCTCCAATAATGGTAAAAATAAGATTTATGTTCCTTTATCATACAAATAAATATATTGTGTGGATCCTTCTTCTTTTTAGTTATATATATATAATATTAAAAATATGTTTTTTCCCCATGATTTAGATATGGAATCCACCCAAAATACTCCAGCTCTACCTTCAGCCTCTTCGACTCATCTTACAAATTTCGTTAGCAAACAATTTTTAAAATACTTGCGTGATCCAAGCACAACATTTTCAAGTTTGCGGGATTATCCATTATTACATGAATTGTCCTTGAAAATGAATACGCCATTAACTTCATCAGCTCCAGTTGAGAGGCTTTTTTCGCTTGCTGGAATAATTAATAGTCCTAGAAGACAGGGACTAAATGATTTTTCATTTGAGAACCTAGTTTTGATGAAGGCAAACTCCTCATTTGTGTAATCTTTGTTGATCTTTTTCTTTCATTTCTTTTATGCAAATAAATGTATATACATAAATTTAATTTTCTCATAATTGGCTTTATTATTGATTTGGGACAGACAAGTTGCTTTTTCCAACTACATTTAATTTACAATATTTTTGTACCTGCCAGTTCGAAAGTATTTGGAAATATATGAGAATACTTGAAAGAATTGGAAAGTAGTTAAAAGTATTTGAGAATATTCCAAAGTATTTGTAAAGGAATTAATTACCAAGTACAAATACATTTTATTTGTACTTGGTATTTGAATTTTTTAATTACTGAGTATTTGTAATTGTACTGGTACTTGTACTTGGTTTTTACAGCTCTGCCTACAACCATGATACAAGAAAACAAGATACCCTGCAGTAATTATCACTAGTGACTGATTCAATCTGTCACTAGTTCCTCCGTCACCGTCACTAGTGACCAACTGTACCCGTGCCAATGTATTCTCCTATGGACATTTTGTATGAGCATATGTTCGAGCGGACACCAGTTGACGATTGAACTGGTGATGCTGTAGAGGCAGCTCATTAGCTATATTACCTAAATAGAAAGCGCCGCGCACGGGGCTCAGATGGCTCAGTGTGAAGAGTCTGGCCTAGCGACCTGGAGACCCGTGTTCGAATCTCGCTCGGGCGGATGCCAATTTTTTTTTTTTTTTTAAGTGGATAATATAATAGGTGTCTAACAGGCTTAAAAAAAATTTTTTTTTGCGAAGAATTGGAAAAATTATGTTATTGAAAATATAATTCATTAGAATTTTCGCACGAACTGTGAAAGCAGCATTCACGAGAATTCAGAATGGAAAATTTTTTTCTCTCTTCTCACCCATAAGAATCCATAAGAATAATCCTCCGAATTTTACAATTTTCCACTTTTTCTCGCCTGCCCTGGGATTCGAACACGAGCCTTCGGAATGATGATCGGACATGCTAGCCATCACGCTACGGAGCCTTCTGATTCTCGTGCAGCAAATTCATTTAATGAATGCTCAAGAAAATTTAACTGTGGACCTCCTCGTTGACCATATCTATAGAATAACAGTGGTGACGCTGGGGTCAATTTGCCCCGCATTTACTGCAGGGTAGCGCCACTTCAGTACCGCTATTTTGAGGCTCTCTCTGAGAGCCGAAAATTGAGTTTGTGACGTCACTGAGCCAGAAATTGTTGTTGTTTTTTTTTTTTTTTTTTTTTTTTTTTTTTTTATTTCAATTTCAATTTATTATTATTATATTAAAGTTCCTAGTGTGACAAGATGACAAATCTTAAAATACACTAATCATAAAACCAAGATAGGGTCGGTAACAACCTGAATCGAAACACTGTAATGCTTATAAATAAATAAATAAATACATGAATGACTATATATAAACTAATTTAACTAATTTAATTTTAATCGAATTTCTTGCTTGAATTTGATTGTGCTGCTAATTTGTTGTGTCTTTTTATCCAAAGAATTCCAGAGACGAGTTCCGTGGATAAAGAAGTGTCGCTCAGAAATGGAGCATGTATGCTTTAAGGGAACTGTATTATTGTTTCGCAGAGATCTTGTGAATCGAATCCTATTAAAAAGATAAGAAGGCTCTTGACAAAATATTATTTTGTGCATCAATTGGAGGACCCTGCTTATAAGTAGGGCTTCGAAAGAGAGATTGTTGATGCGAAATGCAAAGTCTGAAACGTGTTGTTGTTTTCCATGCTATTCAAAAAAGTAAAAAGCCGGTTTAACATGGGACCACCGCAAAAAAACGGAGTAGTGTCCGAACGAGCTTCGAACATTCACAATCTGAACATTTTATTGACACTTGAAATGATCGGTTCGAATGCGGTGTGTGCGAGTTTGAGCAACACTGCGTTTGAGTGTCATAATCGATTGTGCATGAAAACTTTCCATCAAGCACAAATCAAGAAAAATGTGATCGTTGCAGCTCTCTGGCACACACTATAAACTTAATCGTTCAGGACAGTTTAAATCAAAACGAAGATCTTGCAAAAATTTTAAAGAAATGTAAGACAATAGTTGCTTTTTTTAAAAGCAGCACGATAGCTTATGAAAAGTTTAAACTAGGGCAAAACAACACGAAACCTTATAGTCTATTGCAAGAGACACCAACACGATGGAATAGCACATTTTTTATGATCCGACGTATTTTGCTTACGAAAGATGTTATCGCTCAGGTGCTTTTAGAAACCAAAAAAGCTCCTCCGCCTCTTGTAGCGGACGAAATATCTGTTTTATCAGAGGTAGAAGGCTTATTGCAATTATTTCATGATGCAACGGAACAGGTAATAAAAAAATTTTGCTTTTCAAAACATTTTACATTGTTGCTTATATTACAGGTCTCTGCAAGTAAATACGTTACAATCTCTTTGATAATCCCAATGGCGTTTGGCTTACTGCATAACCTAAATGTCATGCAAGCTTCATTAACCACATTTGAAGCAAAATTTGTTTGCTCAGCTTTGCAGTTCGGTGTAACAAAAAGGCTTTTTCCCTATGAGACAAGGACACCGTCACGAATAGCTACTTTGCTTGACCCGCGATTCAAAAAAGAAGGCTTTGAATCTTCTTCGAATGTAGAACAAGCTGTTGCATGCTTGGAACAAGAAGTAACGTACATGTGTGCTAAAACAAACAACAGTTCGCCCTGTGGGATAAATGGAAGTCCTAGTTCGAAGTCATTGCTTGATTTTATTGACAAACGGATATCAGGAAAATTTAAGAGTTCGAGCTCGGATGCCATCATAATATTGAGGCAATATTACGAAAGACCAAACATAAAAAAGGAAGCCGATCCACTTCTCTTTTGGAAGGTAAATATAATAGGTATAAAGTTGAAAATAGTTTAAACATATGACGAATTTCACTTGAAGCTTTCAGGTGAAGAAATTGCTGCTATAAAAGATTGCGTGCCTAAATACTTCTTCATCCCAGCGACTTCAATCGAATCGGAGCGGAGATTTTTAGCAGAGATTTTTAGCAAATGTGGCAGAGTTATTACCGACCGGCGAACGCGGTTAAAAGCTAAAAATGTAAATATGCTTATATTTTGCAACAAAAACCAATGGCTTAAAACAAAACTATAAAGGTATCCAAATCTTATTTTACAGCCTTATTCAGAAAAACTTTTTTAATTTAAAATGCTGACAAAATCAAAATGTTCTGTACAAAAAATTTAATTTTGTCAGCATATTAAATTTAAAAAGTTATTCTGAATACGGGGGTAATATAAAAACAAAGGGCTCTTTGAAAAATGCAAAAATACTCCAAAAAACAAAATCGCCTTAAAATTCGTGCTGTTGTTTTCAATACAACATTTTTGGGCCTATTTTCATTTTCAGTTTGGAGCCATTTTTCCGGGAGCCCTCTATGAATTTTCAAAATATCAACAAACCTTCAAAATCCCTTTCAGGGTGCCGTAGTCGGCAAGGCTCTTATGAATTCCACGATAAAAAAAGCGAGCTCGAGGCGAGCTCGTTGCAAACGTTTCGAATTCTTATCGCATTTTCTCTTCGAATCGAACGCAAAATACGATAAAAGCGCGATATCGCGAAAATTGCCTTCCGCGAATTCGAATCGAATTCGATTGGAATTCGTTTAATGCGAATCGCGCTCTACTAATTCGATTCGAATTCGATTCGAACTCGTTATCGTTTTTGTGTTTATAAGGATTAAGTCATTAATTTTAAAGTAGTTTTTTCGTGTTTTTTAGTTTTCACCTCCGAACTTTTGTATGTAAGCTTTTTGTTAAAATTATTTGTGATATTTCTCTATGTGGTGTTTTTCTATGTTTTGTATGATTTTTAGAGTTCCTGATGATGCTTTTCGATGAAAAGCAAAATATCGAACGTATAGAATAAACATACAACAATTTTGGACCTTAAGCTCGAACAAAATTTCCTTAATTGAATGATAACCATACTAAAGGTCGAAGAAACAAATAAAATTAAGTTAAAATTTCAACGGTGAGCAAATCCAACAACTACACAATACGAATAACTAGAAGCCTTATAACAGAACATATGACTGCAGAAGAATCAGCACAGCTGTGGAATTGTGAGAACATTTGCAAGAAATTTGAAGAGCTAAAAATGCAACAAGCACAAAACACAGAAATTAAGTATAACGACACCTGGTTCTCTAACCAAACTCACACAACAATACCCGAGAATGTAAAACTATTGCTCTCTCTCGGACCGAAATTTGCATTAACATACCAACAACATGATCTACCGATATTCCAACTAATAGCAGACAGTGAAGAATGCATAAAAACATTAGAAGAAGCAGAAGAACAGGAGATAGCGAGAACAAGACTAACATTAGTATTGGACAACGAAATGAACAAACGACAGTGGGGTAAGATTGATAAATTCATCTTGAATGCAGTGAAGAAAACAAAACTATTTTTAAATAAAAATAAGAATATACTTAAATTAGCAGCGGATAAAGGAAACGTAACAGTGGCAATGGAAGAAACAGACTATAGCAAAAGAATGCAAATGATAGTGAATGACATCTTGACGTATCGCATAATAATTAAAGATCTAACCATATAGAACTATAGCTGCAACTTCGGCCAAAAGCTATTACGTGGTACACCACACTTTCTATTACGTGGTTCACCACAACACTCGACTTATGGCGTGGTTCACCAAAGTTGAACTTTTTCAGCAAATCATGCCATAACGCGCCAAAATTTGGCCGAAGTTTCAGCTATAGTTCTATATGGATCTAACAACAACGTTACATAAGAAGACTGACGAAATAATTGACCGATTGATAAAATCAAAAATAATAGATGCGAACGAACGATTCAGGTTAAAAGTGAATGCTCGCACAGCCCCAAGAATATGGTGCCGTGACATAACGCCCATGGACTTAAGGCCCGTGGGCCGCAGTAATGGTGGACTTAAGGCCCAAAATTGGGTTTGGCCATATGTTCGAAAATAAGAAAGACAGAAACCCCACGGGCTTTAAGTCCGTTTGAAGAAAAAAAAATTTTTTTTATGTTTTTATAAATTAAAAAAAATTTTTTTTTTTATTATTTTTATATTTTCTATTTTTTATTCCATTTAAACAGTTACATTTCCAGTAACCACGCGGAAAAAAAGGGATTGGACCCCTTGGACAGGGCCAAAAGTTTTCTGCTAAAAAGTTACAGTTGCCGTGCCATAACGCCCATGGAGGTAACTGCAACTGTATTTTTTTTATCACAAAGCTTTAAGTCCTTGTGCAACTTTAAACGCAAAAGGATTTCAATTTTTCCTTACTTTTGGCCCTGTCCAAGGGTTCCAATCCCTTTTTTCCGCGTGATTTTTTAAAATAACCGCTAAGCCGGCCCTCAAAACAAATAAAAAATTAAGAAAGATTAACAAATACTTTAAAAAATTTTTTCATTTTTAAATGCGTGACGCTATAGAAGTTTTTTGTGCTGCTATTACCGTTTCTCTGACGGACATTACGCCCAAATAATTTTGGTCTTATGTCCGAGAAAATTGTGGCGTTATGTCCTTCTTGTTTTCGGACATAAGGCCAATCCCAATTTTGGGCCTTAAGTCCGCCATAGCCTCGGACTTAAGGCCCATGGGCGTTATGTCACGGCACCCAAGAATATATGTACTGCCCCAACTTCACAAGCAAGATAACCCACTACGACCAATTTGTTCAACAATAAATGCACCTGCATATAAATTATGCAAATATTATACTTAACTAAAACATTACGGGCTTATACAGAGAATTCTGTATATAATGTAAAGGACTCCATTGACTTCAAGAAAAAACTGGACAACATAACAATCGAAGCTGTTGAAATAATGATTTCTTTTGACGTAATATCTCTTTTTTCAAGCATTCCGGTGACACACGCGCTATTAATTATTGAAGATAAATGGGATGAGGTAATGGCAACAACAAAATGGAAAAAAACAATTATTTATGCAAGCCTTAACTTTCTGCATAAAAGAAAATCGTTATTTCAAATACTCGAATAAGACGTACATACAACAAAAAGGACTACCTATGGGATCCCCAGCTTCACCTATCATAGCAGACATAGTAATGGAGGAATTACTAGACGAATGTATCCGGCAGATGGAGATTAACCCTATGTGTGTGACCAAATATGTAGACGATATCTTTATGATCATAAAGAAGAACCAAGTTGACCATATGCTCTAAAAACGAAATAAATATGTACCAAAGTAGCCTTAAATTCACGAAAGAAGAGGAAAACAACAACGAATTAGCATATCTGGACACGAAATTAATACGATATGACAACAAAATAAGATTCAACTGGTATCAAAAACCAACGGCTTCTGGACGTCTAATAAATTACTTTTCTAGACACCCCCAAAATATGATTAAAAATACAGCATATAACTTTATTAGAAGAATCTTCACAAAAAGTGATCCAATTTTTCATACATAGAACATTAAAATAATAAAAAAAAAACATTGACCGCAAATAGTTTCCCCAGACACATAACTCGAAGCCTACTATACAAATTTTTGAAAAATTAAAATAAAGGTAATAATACTAATCCGAAACAAGATAGAGCATTCATCTCAGTCACATATGTGCCTAAAATAACAGAGAGATTGGATAAAATACAATATTATGATGACAAAAAGATTAATATTGCCTATAAAATGAACAATACAGTCAGAAAACTCTTCAGCAGCACAAAATGCAAAATCGACAAATTAGACAGAAACAACGTTATATACCGACTAAAATGTAATGGAAATAATGAAAGACGATGCGACAAAATATATATAGGAACAACAAAGAATTCTCTAAAAAACCAGACTTAGTGGCCATAGATCAAATTTACGAACCAGGAATTCAACAAATGCAAGTGGAACAGCATTATCGACCCACTGTTTCGAGAGAATGCGCTCTCCCGATTTGCAAAATTTTCGTGTGCTACAAACAGAACACACCTACAATAAAAGATTGACGTTAGAAATGCTACATCCTAGCCGGAAATTTGTTACCGTTACCCTTACCGTTATTCGCTTCGGTTTCATTCCCTGGTTAAATGTAAGGGAAAATATAAGCCTTATCATCACCACTGATGGCTACTAAATATACCTTACGTCAGCGATAACATAACGTGTATTTTGACCGCTGTGCTTTTATTGCAGTTTTCAAGTGACACTTCCCAGCCGGAAATTTCACTACTTCTTCAGTACTTCCGAAGTGGTGAAAATTCATACTGTGACTGCTCGCATTACTAACCCTTACTTCAATTCTTAAAACATCTTAGTACAAAAAAAAAAAAACGATAACACTTTTGAGAATTATAGCACACAGGTTGAAAAGCATCTTGTCATGAAAATTTCATAGGATCTTCATTGAAAATATGAGTATACAACTCTCTTCCAAATGAAAATTTTAATTTGAAGAAGAGTCTGTAGCAATGCGCTCTTGCTTCTGTGATATTTTCACTAGAAGATCATTTGAAAAATCACCAATTGGCCTCTTTACATATGAATGCTTCACTTCTTCTGGATTAATTATTTTTTAATGCATGCGATAATGTCCGTCTGGGATATGTTATTAGTTTAGTAGATATTTTATACGTAGTGCACTGGAATATCTCCCAAAATTAAAAATAAAATTGGCAATGCAGAAACACCTCATTTGACCAGAGTAGAGATAAATATTCTTTTCCACGTGCTATATGTTATGCCTATGGCGTAGCAGCGTAGCTCTAACACATCGCAGGGATTAGGAAGAAGAAGAGTTAGACCTACACTCCTACATGATGAGAATATGTCGCGTCTGTGACCATTATATGACGTTCGTACCCACTATATCGCGTCTGGGACCATCAATGATCGCAATTTTGGAGATAATTAAAAATTCCCCTCAAAAATCGCGTTATTTCCTATGCTTTAGATTTTGTACTCTTTGGTATTCCCTTGGTGCTCCTCAAAAGGACCGATTTCTATGTCGTGGTGCTGAAAAGGCCCGATTTGTGTACGTTCAAGGTGGGCTGGTGCCGCTATCTGCGTCATCCTCATCATCGCTGTCACTGAATTCCGATTCCTCCGATAACCGGTGCTGCTCCCTCACGGGCGGGTAGACCTCTGCAGCGACCTTAAAAAATTCCAATTTCTGGGTCTGCGTTCTCTGTTAGGATCTAGGGTGCAAAGCGCTCAGACTAGTGTCGAGCGTATAGCCGCGCCCTTATTCCTACTCTCAAATACAGGATGCAAAGCGCTCAACCGGAGTTGAGCGTATAATCGCACCTATATTGTCTCTTTACGAAATGAAAGAACAAGGATCAAAGTTTGTCCTTTAATTTTATTGGATAAAATCCTTCCTATATGGCAAAGCTTACACTTTGAAGTTAATCTCTAATCGCCGTGGCCGCTGGGTGGGTACGCACGTCAGAGTTGAGACATCAAAAACAGTCTGCCTTTCCAGTGGACGCTGCTCCGTTTTTATACTGAAATAGTGCTGATCTTGCACTTCCCATAATCCGCATTGTGCTGATCTTGCACTTCCCATAATCCGCGATCTTTGTTTATTTCACCAGACAATGTACCGCCCATGTCGTCGTCGTTCTTGCCCTGGATCTGCTTTGAGCACGTACAATCCTCTGCATCCAGCTTCTTCAGATGCTGCATTACTTTTTGATTTACTGGCTCGTGCCCCTCCTCATGTCACCTGCCCGTCTGCGTCTGCGTCTATCGTGGTCGTCGCTCAAAAACCTTTCAGCTCCCGTTATTTGTTTATTTGTCTTGAATATTATTGTCGCCCAAATGGTTTTATGTTTCGCAGCTGTGGTCTTTTGCATAGCGGTTGTAGATATGCATTGATTCATGAAGAGAAGAACAGAAAGTCGGGATAGGGATTGTTTGTGCGGTTGTGACTCACAACATCCCTCCCCTCTTTGGAGAAAAGCGCTACCTTAGCGATGTTCAGAATCTTTAGTCTGGATAAGTCTGCTGGTATAGTGTCATTTGTGTTGTTCTCTGCAACTAATGTTGTTGTTGGTTTAAAATTTCTTCTAATGATTTTTTATTTTATTCCAAGACGAAAAAATGTGTTGAAACTCATGCTGCCGCTGTTGCTTTGTTGTCAAGCCGTTGTTGTTTGGTGTACAAAATTTGTTTATTTATTTATTTTTTTTTTTTCTGCTGGTGCAAGCGATTCGGCCTTGAACTTGAAGACACAGACGACCAACGTTGGAAAGCTTGCTTCTGGATGTTTATATTGTTCTGGGAGGCAATTTTGGCTCCCCACTCTCCCCCTCTTAATGTTGATGTGCGTTCTTGTCGAAAGTGTTCACTTTTTTGGTCATTTTGATCCAGGGCAGATTTGATGTTATCATGTGGTAGATTTATTGCTGATGATGTGTTGGAGTGGTGGCCACGGCGTTTACAATTTATTTCAATTACATAGATTATATTTCTTAAACAAAAACCTTCATTTGGTTTGGCTTAGTCTAAAAAACTCTTATTACTATTTAAGTTTTTAATTGTAGACAAATGAATATTTCGATTTCGCTTAGTTTTACAAAAAGATTGAAATTTATTAATTTTGTGGTATTAAGATTTCTTTTTTTCTTTTCCCCTTTTTTATTGTGTATTTTTATACCTTTTCCGAAGGAAAGGGTATATTAAGTTTGGCACGGTGTATGTAACATACCAAAGGAGTCGCGGTAGATATAGACATATATATATATTCTTGATCAGGGTGACAAGAGGAATCGATCTAGCCATGTCTGTCTGTCTGTCTGTCTGTCCTGTCTGTCTGTCTGTCTGTCTGTCTGTCTGTCTGTCTGTCTGTCGGTCACACTTTAGTTTTTCGTAGTTTACTACTAAGCCATGAAAGATATCATATTGAAATTTGGCATGGACTTCAACCAGGTAAAGGTCCGAAAAACTGCATACCAATTTTTTTCGTAGTCCCTTTCTTGGGTCGTGGGAAGTGGTTCAGAAGTTTCAAAAATCACGAATTTTTAACGTTTTTCGTGGATAACTTTTTTACTATACATCCCAGCTTATTGAAATTTGGTGTGTGTATAGCTACTATGTAGACTTAAGCTTTCGCTGAAAAAAAATTGCGACATCGCTATAAATATGGTCATCATTCTACACAATAGGAAAAAACACTCTTTCTCTTATTCTCATATCTGAATACAAAAATTTATTTTGTTGCTTCTTCTGATTGTGTATTTTGCCGCCAAATAAAGTCGTCCATTATGGATAAATTTTGACCATGACCACATTTCGCGAAATTCGCAAAATTGATTTTCACTATTTTGAATTGAGTATTTCGCAGCTAAACAAAATGTCCTCTAAGGGTTAAAATTTGATCAAGACCACCATCCGCGAAATTCGCGAAAATTTGATTTTCACTATTTTGATGTGAGTATTTCGCAGCTAAACTAAATTTCCTCTAAGGGTTAAAATTTGATCAAGACCACCATCCGCGAAATTCGCGAAAATTTGATTTTCACTTGTTTGAATTGAGTATTTCGCAGTTAAACAAAATGTCCTCTAAGGGTTAAAATTTGATCAAGACCACCATCCGCGAAATTTGCGAAAACCTGATTTTCACTATTTTTAATTGAGTATTTCGCAGCTAAACAAAATGTCCTCTAAGGGTTAAAATTTGATCAAGACCACCATCCGCGAAATTCGCAAAAATTTTATTTTCACTATTTTGAAGTGAGTATTTCGCAGCTAAACTAAATTTCCTCTAAGGGTTAAAATTTGATCAAGACCACCATCCGCGAAATTCGCGAAAATTTGATTTTCACTATTTTGAATTGAGTATTTCGCAGTTAAACAAAATGTCCTCTAAGGGTTAAAATTTGATCAAGACCACCATCCGCGAAAATTCGCGAAAACCTGATTTTCACTATTTTGAATTGAGTATTTCACAGCTAAACAAAATGTCCTCTAAGGGTTAAAATTTGATCAAGACCACCATCCGCGAAATTCGCGAAAATTTGATTTTCACTATTTTGAAGTGAGTATTTCGCAGCTAAACTAAATTTCCTCTAAGGGTTAAAATGTGATCAAGACCACCATCCGCGAAATTCGCGAAAATTTGATTTTCACTATTTTGAATTGAGTATTTCGCAGCTAGACATATTGTCCTCTAACGGTTAAAATTTGACCATGACCACCATTCGCGAAAATTTTTTTGCTTAATAATAATCTCGAGTTTTAGAACCTAAATCGAAGTACAGATAAGGTATAAATAGATATCCAAGCTAGAACAACGAAAACGGCAGGAATTTTCGTTAAGGTAATGTTTTAACATATTTTAGGCTGAGGAAAAGGTATGTGTGCAATCGGCTTTGCCGATGTAAACTTCTTTACTTGTTTTTTTTTTAATTCGACGTGGCTTAGTTCCACAATGCAGTTGACATTAGTATTATTTAAAATAATTTTTGTTAAAAAGTTAGAAAAATTGGTTTTTTTTTTTTTTTTTTTTTTTTCAAATTCTAAATAAGTTTTTAATATGTAAGAAAAATTGAAAAATTTGAGAAAAACATTTTATACGTTATTAGTTCTAGTTTTAGGGTTTAGTAATACCTTTTGAAAGACATCTTTTTCCTTCATATATATATATCCTTAATGCTAAATTCTCAATTTAAGTTGCTTATTGTTCAAGATTTTCGTGGGAATTTTTCCACTCTTAACAATGTAATAATTTTTTAAAGTTGATCTTATAATATAATTTTTATGCTGCGTTAAAACTTGTCAAAGTTAATTGTTTTTTTTTTTTTTTTTTTTTTTTTTTATCAAATGCAATGCAAGCAATAAAGTTGTTTTAGTTTTCTTTCTTAATTTATAAGGTGATGCCTTTAAAACAACAGGCTGCAAAATCCCGGCTCATTTTTATCTTAAATTTATTATTCCTGCTTACTTCTAAACTGAAAGTTCGATTGTTTAAATGTACTTTTTTCTCTAAGGGTTGTCTGCCTTTTTTCCTCGATTTCATTTGTTTTAATATTTTGGTTAAATTTTCTCGTTCAATTTTTGATAATTTATTTATTTGTATCTCTTTTCCCTCCCATTCTTTTAATAAATTCGCCAGAAAAATTCGAGTTATGAAAGTGCTTGCAAATTTTCTGTATTCGGGTTATATTCTCTTTTTTCCTTTGTAGTTAAAAAAAATTCATGAACAAATTGTATTACAAACAACCCGCAATCTATGGAATTTTGTTGTTTGGGCATTTGGGTATACCCCTTTAATTCTTCGTCTATATTTAGGTGATAATACTTTCAACTGCTCAATAAAGTAGTTAAATTTTATATATATCCTCTGTATTATGTGGTTGCAATGAATCCAATATCCATACAACATTAAGGTGGACTATGACCAACATCCAATGATAATCTTCGCATATTGGGAAAATTAAGGTTTTAAATTATCAATATCAATTCCTCTTGTCAAAGAACGTATTCGAAACTCAGAAATACTACCATTGTCAGTTAGTCTAGCTAATTTGAACCCTGTTAAATGAATGCACTAAATATGGTATACTTTTTTCCGATCCATGTGTAATTTGAATCCAATTTAAGAAAACATCTATATGAATGTCATTGAACCAATTATTCTCAATTAATGATATATATTCCCGATTTTCTATTCGGGTGTCTCGTTTTTCCTATTTTGTACGAGCATGTCTGAAAAAGTTCATTTTACTTACATAAGTATATATATATATATATATATTTTATTATTTTTATTTTTTTTTTTTTTTTTTTTTTCAAAACTCTTTTTTTTTTTTTTTTTTTTTTTTTTTACTTTGCCTGTGGATTGATGATCTCTCCGTTATCCTTCTCTGCCCTATAAAAGAAACAAAGACTGAGAATTATTCGCACCGAATCCCCTCTGTTAGAAGCTGTTAACTGTGAAAACGTTATTTGATGTTTATGTTTAGATTAACTTTGTTTGGATCGCCAATTGACGACAAAGTGTGCAAGTTGTTGTTCGATACGAGGGGCTGTTCAAAAAGTTACTAACTTCGGTTATTCTTCCTCTTGATATTTTTGACGGACTGCTCCAAAACTATATTTTTTGGAATTTTGTTTTGCTTTCTTTTGATTATTTCTAACTATTTCGTGACATCTTTGAATTTGGTACTTTAAAATTTGCTGTAATCGTCTGGATTATACAGTGGGCTTGGTTTATTTTTTAATTTTACAGGAATTTCGAAATCAAAACCAAAAAGTGTTCTGCATGGTGTTTGTTTTGTCGATGAGTGTACTGTGTTGTTATGCACGTGCATAGCATGGTGCAGCCATTCATCCCAATTCGTGCCATCCTCATTGACGAAATTTCGAAGAAATTCCGCAAGAGGTCGGTGACTTCTTTAAGAGCACCATTGGCTTGAGGGTGGTAAGGTGAGGTCTGTTTATCCCAAGCACCTTACAAACCTCATTAAATAGTTTGGATGTAAAATTGGTTCCATTGTCAGTTATTAGTGCTTTAGGAATGTTAAATTTTGAAATAATTTCATTGAAAAAAGCTCTAGCTACTGTTGCTGCTTCTGCATCTGGAATGGCTGTGCAGACGAAATATTTTGAAAAGTCATCCAAAAACGTAAGAATGTATTTATTTCCCCTGGATGAAACGGGGAGTGGACCGACTATGTCCATAAAAACTTTATCAAAAGGTCTATGGGGTGTGTCTGTTATTGACAAAGGCATCTTTTCCACACGAGAGCTTTTGTTTTTCTGGCAAAGTTCACATGCTTTAATGTAATCCTAATTTGCCGTTGCATGCCCTCCCATTTATATTGTTTTCTAATTCGAAAATATGTTTTCGCAAAACCCTTGTGGCCTCCCATTGGAGTATCATGAAAAATCTTCAGCACTTTTTGTATTTCATTTGGGTCGGTAAGTACAACAGCTGTGTCTTCATTCCAACTGTCATTGGTACCCATGCTTGTTGATTCGTCCAAATGCTCGTGAGTGTCTTGTGTCATTGATCTGGTGACTACTGCTATTGGTTTGTCTGAATTTGGAAGTCTGCTTAACGCATCTGCGTTAAGGTTGTTTTTTCCAGGTTTATAAAGAATTTCGAAATCGTATTCTAAAAGTTTCAGTCTAAAACGGCCTAATCTCGTGTCTTGATCCTTTAAATTTGCTATTCCTTTCAGAGGTTTATGGTCGGTATATATTTTGAAATGTTTGCCTAAAAGGTAGGTTCTAAAATTTTTTACTGCCCAAACTATTGCTAAAAATTCTTTTTCTATCGTGGAATATCGTCTTTCGGTTGCACTTAGTGCCCTACTCGCAAAGTAGATTGGCAGGTCTTGTCCCGGCTCTCCCTGCGACAATACGGCCCCTAATGCTTCGTTGCTGGCATCAGTTGTCAGAATAAATATTTTTAAAATCGGGATACTGAAGTATCGGTGGGCTTGTTACCGCCTCCTTCAACCTTTCCATTGCCTCTTGGCAATCCTTATTCCAGACAAATTTTTCTTCTTTTCTTAATAATTTTGTTAGTGGCAAGGATTTCTTGGCTGCCTCAGGAATGAACTTTCTGTAATAATTTATTAATCCGAGAAAAGATTGTAATTGCTTAATATTTTTTGGTGGTTTAATATTTTTTACTGATTCTACTTTCGCTGGGTCCGGTAAAACTCCAATTTCCGAACATTTATGTCCTAAATAAACTACTTCCTTTTTAAAAATTGGCATTTCTCCGTTTGAAGTTTAAGATTATTTGCCCTCAAAACGTCAAAAACATTCCTCAACCGAATTTCGTGGTCCTCTAAGTTTCTTGCATAAACGACAATGTCATCAAGGTACACAAAGCAATCGATTCCCTGAAGACCTGTCAAAATACTATTCATTATTCTCTGAAACGTTGCTGGTGCTCCTGTGAGACCAAAAGGCATCCTAATGAATTCAAAATGTCCCAAGCCCGTGCTGAAGGCTGTTTTCTGTCTATCCCGCTCATCAACTAGCACTTGATGATAGCCGCTAGCCAAGTCCAAGGTGGAAAAATAACGACTGCATCCCAATTGATCCAGAATTTCATCTATTCTTGGTATAGGAAAAACTTGTTTAAGTGTTATGTCGTTTAATTTTCTAAAATCCACTACTAGTCTCCATTTCTTTTCCCCATCTTTTCCTAGCTTTTTAGGAACCAATATTATTGGGGAATTCCAAGGCGATTTACTAGGTGTAATTATGTTATCTTCCAGCATTTTATTAACTTGCGAATTTATTTCGGACTTGTGATTTTCCGGTAATCTATATTGTCTACTGTTAATTGGAGGATGTCCTGGATCTGTAGGAATTTCATGTTCCAACACCGTTGTATAAGAAAGGGTGTCTCCTTGCAAATGAAATATATCTGTATAATCCTTAAATACTTCTTTAATTGAATGTAATTCCTCTTTATTAAGGTTGTCATCTAAATTTACTGAGTTCATCAAAAGGTCAAAACGCTTATCTTCGCTATTCCTTTTTGTAACTGATTTTGTTCGGAATCTCCAAATGCTCAAATTCTGTGCCCCAATCGTAGTCCAATTCAAAAGGTTCCATTTGAATATCCGTGCTATTTGCGTTTAACACGGATACATAGCCCCTTCCCCTTTGAACTTCCGTAATTGTGCCTCCCACGAAAACATTTGGCATAATTTCTTTTCTATGAACAACAATCTCTCCTGAAAATTCTTCCATGCATATTGCCACTACTCTTGCTTCTCTAGCATGGATCGTGACTCGTTCTGTAGTACAAACCCGATTGCTATTTTTGGAACAAACAAGTGGTAGTGAAGCGATGTGTGTGCCGTTTTGGAAAAATGATACATCTTTATTAATGCTGTCTATAAAGGACTTATTCCAGAGCTCATCTCTGCCTATTAGCCCATCTCCCGGAATTTTACTTCCTTTGGGTAAAACATGAAACGTTAATTTTAATTCTTCAATATCGGAATGTTCTAATTTACCATTCCTTTACTCCTAACATTGCCTCCGAAGGCTCCTACTAAACTTCTTGTTTCCGATTCATTTACTTCTTTCGTATTTTTTTACGCCTCCCATTTAATCAAACTTGTGTCAGCGCCAGTGTCCACTAACAGGTTTAGCTCTTTGTTTACTGCTTGTTCACTAGGAAATACTACAAACGCGTCGTCCGACACCCGAACTGGAACATTGTGTTTTGAAAGTATGGGGGCTATTTTTAATCAGGTTCCTACAAGGTTTTGTGATTTGGCTACTCAGCCATTTGCTGCTTTTATTGAATAGGCCAGAAAAATTTTCCCTGACAATTGCGAAGAAATGTAACAGATAAGATAAAAAAAAACCAAAAATTGGCTCCATCAATTCTATTACTCTTTACAATTTTTAAATTCAAAATTTCCTTGTTTACTATTGGTATGTCTTTGTCATAAACATGAAAGACTACCTTGTCGTTGAAATGTACCTTCCGTTTCTTCTTGCGCATATTTTTCAATAAGGGTTCCTTATTAATATGTTTTTTTGTCTTTATTATTGGCATGTCCTTTTCGTAAAAATGAATTATTACATTATCGTCGAAATGTACCTTCTGCTTTTTCTTGTGAATATCTCTCAATAAACATTCTTTATTACTGTGTATTTTGGCTTTTTCTATACATGTTTTTGTTTTCTCCTTCTCCAAATGTTTCCCATTAATTTGAATTTGGGGTTTCTTTTACATCATCTAAAAAAATTTTATTTATGTCTAGTTCTTCTATTTCGTTATTATTTTGTGTTTTACCCTGGTTTGTTTTTAAACTAAGAACTAGACTTGGCTTATTATTTCTCGTTTTATTTGGGCATTCCGGTCTATTTGCCGAGACCGGGCCGCTGGAAGTTTTTCTGATCCACGTTTGCCTTTTGAGGTGGATTGGGGCAAAATCTTGCCACATGACCCACCTGGGAACATCTGTAGCACTGGATATCTCTGTTAGTAAAAGGTTTGTTTTCTGCATTTGCTACCCTATTCCTGTTCTCTGCTCTATTATTGTGGTCAGGTGGTTTGTAGGAGTTTGAATTTTCCGCTCTGTTTCCATCCCTGCCTTGTCTTTCGTTTTGGTTAAATGGTTTTCTATTTTGCTGTTGATCTCTTTGTGCATTATTATTTTCGAACTTATTCTTACAAAACGGTGTACTTAAATGCCCATTTATTTTGCAAATGTTACAAAACAAGGTTTTCATTTTATTGAAACATTTTCTTCTGAATGACCCCTTTTTCCGCAATATGCACACATTTCTGTATTTGGATTAATAGCCTTATAATTTTTGTTGCAATTTGCGTTAAATTGGTGTCCATACTGTGCACAAGTGTTGCAAAATGGCGTATTTTTTCTTTGGGCACAGATATCCCAAGTATGGCCTTCAAATTGCAGAAAGAACATTTAATCATTTGTTTCCTACTGGGGGTGGTTTGTTCATAAAATTGTTCAAGTAGTTTCTTTTGTCATTTTCTGCATGGAGGTCTTCTGATTCTTCTGCTAATTTAATCAGTTCTGCCAGTGGTTTATCCTTTGAACCTTCAAGTCGGTTTTGCATATAAGGATCTTTTACACCGAAAATGAACTTATTGGTTGCCAGTTTTTTATATTCGCTAAGCGCTGACAATGCCTCTACATTGTTCCATGATTTTTTAATTACTGCTTCTGCTTCATTTAATAAAAATTCCAATCTGCCACCAAATGCTGATGCCTTTCGTCATTTTTTGCTCTGAGCTTGCTATTTCTGATCTAATAGTTTCAAGGGTTCGTTTTTTCAAAAATTCTCTTTTTATCAAATCACTAAGTTCATCTAAGGAACTAATTGATCTTTGGCTTACTTTCAAGTAGGCCATGCCTGTTAATCTGTTTTTTTATGCATTTTATAACGTTATTATGTTAAAGTTGCCCACAACGCTTTTAAGTAACTCTATTCCAGTGACAAATTTATCAACCTCCAA
This sequence comes from Chlorops oryzae, assembly GCA_020466095.1. Taxonomy (NCBI): domain Eukaryota; kingdom Metazoa; phylum Arthropoda; class Insecta; order Diptera; family Chloropidae; genus Chlorops; species Chlorops oryzae. The sequence goes on from JAIPUU010000931.1 coordinate 28,120, forward strand.
GCTTAACTCTTGATTGTTTGATCCCGAAAAGTATGGTACTAGTCGATTGACCTTTTCCATTAATTCATCTACTGTGGTGGATTTGAATGGTTATACTAATTGATGGTAAATTTAGATTTGTGGGTGTCAAGGAGTTTTCTGTGTCAGTAGTTACGTTTGAGCGTGTTGGAAGAATGAGATTATCCGTGTTCGTTCTGGTTTTTCGTCTGGGTTAGGGCTTGGAGAATTAGCGGTGTCACATACGTTTTTCAGAGCGACTCTCAATTCTCTTACTTCCTGTTTTAAATATCTTACTTCTTCTTCGCTTTGCTTTAAGCGCTCTTTGTCCTTTTCTACGGTCTGTGCTAACTCGTTTCCGACTGCTTTACTCAGTGTTTCCTTTAAGTCTTGATTATCTCTTTCCGATTCGTCAATTAAATTATTCTGTACGTCAATCTGTTTTCTTAAATTTTTGCACTCTTTCGTTAAACCGCGAATCGTTTGTTCTAGTGATTGAATTTTTTCTTCAGTGGCTTGTTCCGACGCACCTACTGTATTTTTTACTTGATTGATTAAAAACGTTGCTTCTTCAATTCTCGAAAATTGTCCTAACACTATTTGGTCTTTTAATAATTGAGAAATTTCCTTGCTCAGATTTGCTTGTATTACTAGCTCCTTTGCTTCTCTCAAAATTATTTCTGAATCGTTCTCGAATTCTTTTAATTTTTCTTTTAGTGATTCCAGTTCTTTGGCCATATGGCTTGATCAATATTTTAATATTTAAGCAAAAATATTTCCAACAGACAGGATTCAGTACTATCAACCTGAATAAATTTTTATGCACTCACCGTTTTGATTTTCTTGTTTTCCGAATACATTTTTGCTTTTTCGACTTCTGCTATTTGGTTATATCTGCGTTCAACTGCTACCGTAGTGTTTTTATTTAATTAAAATACTTTTTATTTCACTTTTCCTTTTGCCAGACACAAAGGATTTTTCAAAATTTACAATTACAAAAAAAATTCGTTGTGTTTTACCATGCAATCTTGCCACGAATTATTCTTCGGATTTCCTTGGTAGCAACTAGTTGCTGTTTAAAACTGGCACAGTTCCAATTCAATGCGATTTATTGTAGCCCTTCATGCATGCACACTTAAGGTGATCAATTTCTTCACAGTTGCCTCCAAGGTCCTTCTGCTAAGATATACCGGCACCTATCGTTTAATAACGACCGCCGCCAGCATAGGCTCAGCTCCAAAAACTACAAAATGCTATGCGGTTAATGTTTTGCACGTCGGTGATAACTAGTTACCGTTTAAAACTGACACAGTTCCAACTTAGCAAAACCCGCAGAGTTTACTTGCAATTTTCTTGTAAAACTTATTGGAGAACTCTGTTCGAATCCAACTGAAAGTCAGTCGAATACCGGCGCGCCAATTAATGTTAGGATTAGGGTGCAAAGCGCTCAGACTAGTGTCGAGCGTATAGCCGCGCCCTTATTCCTACTCTCAAATACAGGATGCAAAGCGCTCAACCGGAGTTGAGCGTATAATCGCACCTATATTGTCTCTTTTACGAAATGAAAGAACAAGGATCAAAGTTTGTCCTTTAATTTTATTGGATAAAATCCTTCTTATATGGCAAAAGCTTACACTTTGAAGTTAATCTCTAATCGCCGTGGCCGCTGGGTGGGTACGCACGTCAGAGTTGAGACATCAAAAACAGTCTGCCTTTCCAGTGGACGCTGTCCGTTTTTATACTGAAATAGTGCTGATCTTGCACTTCCCATAATCCGCATTGTGCTGATCTTGCACTTCCCATAATCCGCGATCTTTGTTTATTTACCAGACAATGTACCGCCCATGTCGTCGTCGTTCTTGCCCTGGATCTGCTTTGAGCACGTACAATCCTCTGCATCCAGCTTCTTCAGATGCTGCATTACTTTTTGATTTACTGGCTCGTGCCCCTCCTCATGTCACCTGCCCGTCTGCGTCTGCGTCTATCGTGGTCGTCGCTCAAAAACCTTTCAGCTCCCGTTATTTGTTTATTTGTCTTGAATATTATTGTCGCCCAAATGGTTTTATGTTTCGCAGCTGTGGTCTTTTGCATAGCGGTTGTAGTATGCATTGATTCATGAAGAGAAGAACAGAAAGTCGGGATAGGGATTGTTTGTGCGGTTGTGACTCACAACATCTCGCAAAAAACCAAATTTCGCCAAATTATCCGGAAAATTGATTTCCTCATTGTGTTGGTGGACCTTGTGTTCTAAAAAAAATAGCTTCATAAAATCTTAAACTCTTGAATCAGCTGACCCGTCACGCTACGACACGATACGAAACGTGGGGATTTTCCAGCCTTACTTTGAAAAGGGTTCAGGAAATAATAAAAAAAAACCCGCTTTCTATAAAACCAATGCGATCTTATTTAGAAAAAATTCTTACATGTTTTTATTTGAGACGAAAAAAAAACCACATACGAGAGATCAAAAAGCAATTCGTAGAGGTAAAAAAATTTAATTTCCCCGTGCCTTGGACAAAAACTGT
>JAIPUU010000777.1:0-30386 GCA_020466095.1 Chlorops oryzae
TAAGTGAACGAAAGCGAATTTGAACATAAAAAGTGACTATTTTTCAACTGTTGATTTGACTTCCTTTTTCAGTGCATTTAACGGGGAATACAGTTAATTTGACCACTCTTACTTTAACTGTTCTAAGTGGTTGATTTAACAGTTCTTATTTCTCTCGGTGTAATAAAGCAAAATCCATTTTTACTTGCAATTTCTCGATGATATAGCATATCAGATATACCTTGCGCATTTTTTATATTTCAAACTCCCAAGCCGGACATTTTCGCATGCATGTAATGAAAACAGCGGCCATCTTCTAACAAACTTCATTAACAGTTAGGATTAGTAATGCGAGTAGCCGCAGTATGAATTTTCACCACTTCGGAAGTAGTGCAGGAGTAGTCCACTTTCCGGCTGGGTCATATGACTTTAGTAAACCCTAACTCGCTCAAAGCTGATATGAACGCTTTGAGTTAAAGTATCGGGTCTAGGGTAATATCCTAGTCTCAATATTGCGTTGAATATGAAGAGGATTAACCTTGTTGCTACAGTGGGAGTTGTTGCACCCTCTGTGGGGTTATAAGATCAAAGCCTGCAGCCTTTTTCGTGTTAAGCTCGCTAATGATATTATTGATATCCTTGTGCTGAAAATCGCCTATATTTTTGATTCAACGAGGGTTTATATTGGGCAATTGGAAAGCGTGAGTGCGTGGGTTGGGTTCGAAAACGTTTGCGAGATACTTAGCATATACATGAGCTTTTTCTTCGTCGTTTCTAGCCCAGGTTCCAGTGTTAGTACGCAGTGGTGCTAAGTTTGTTTTGGGTGCCTTCATCCTTTTATTTGCTTTCCAAAGAGTGTAATTTGATTTCACTGTTGGGCTCAATTTTCGAGTGTAATTTTCTAGATTAGTTTTCAGGTCATTATCAAGAGCTTCGCTCAGACGCTTAGTCGCTTGTACTAAGTTAACTTTCGCGGTGGGTGATCGTTGTCGCTGCCATTCCCTTCGTAGGCGTCTTTTTTCTCGTACAAGAGTTTCGATCTCGCTTGAAGTATATCTTCGAGGTTCTTTTGGGTTGCTGATTATTTTTGGGGTTGCATGAACTGCTGCCGATATCATGGTATTGTTTACCTCTGTTACGGCATCGTCAATATCACATTCGCTTCGGAGTATAGAGCTCTCGTTCAAATGCGAGCTAATATATTTTTTGTATTTAAGCCAGTGGCTTTTATTTGTTACAAATCTGCCGGGTTTTTCGGTGAGTGTGGGCAAGCCCATCATTGTAATTATAACAGGGGAATGGTCGGATGAAAGATCGAAGTTGGGTTCAGCATGTACTTCGCTACGATCGAAGTTTTTGCTGATCGCAAAATCTATGAGGTCGGGTTTTTTTTTGTAGATCGGACGGCCAGTAGGTGGGTTGACTTGTTGAAATACAGTCAAAATTTTGATGACTGTTTATAATTAGTGACTGTCGGTCTTTGGGGTTTATCAATCTTGAGCCCCAGTGTGGGTGCTTGGCATTATAATCCCGAGCTGCTACCCAGATAGCCAAATGATTGCACGCTGCGTGCTTAATTGCCGTCACGCGTGCCAGAATGAGATAACTCACGACTGCGAAATGTCGGACATATGCCATGTCACTCACGCTGCCCATTTGCATTCACGCGTGATTTTCTTAGCCAAATGATTACACGATGCGTGCTTAAACGCTGTCACGCGCGCCAGGATGAGATCACGCGTGACTTCAAAATTTCATTCATTTGGCATGTCAGCTACGTGCTTGTTTGCAATCAAAATTGAACATTAATATTTATATTATCGAAATCTCGGGCTTTTGGACATATATGTAGATTTGATAACTCATTCTTTTTTTTCTAGTGAAAAAATTGACAAGACATGTAAGGTTAGAAATGGTTTATAGGAAAACAATAAGATAAGTTCACTACAATCTATGCATATACTTACGTTTTTGTTTTTGTGTGGATTAGATTTCCAGCTCGATTCCAGCTCACGAAAGACAATTATTAAATAATCAGAACGATATAATTTTTATTTAATTGCGCAAATCACAAGTAGGTCTCGACCAGTCTTGACACACCTGATCGTGCACTAGAGCTGGCAAACTATCGATGGCACTATTGAACAGCTGACAGCAGTTGACATACCAGCTTTTTCGCTGCGTTTTGAAAGGCACGCGTGACATTCTTACGTGACAGCTTTTGCGCTGCGTTTTAAGGGACATGCATGAGACTCCCGACAATGTGATTGCTTTGAATCTTCATTTTCGCGCTCACGCGTAAAAATCACGCTGTGCTATATGCGTGATAACCACGATAGCTATCTGGGTATGAGTTTTTTTCCGAGCGTTTTGAAGTACTCCATTAATAGAGTTTCAGAAACTGAGTACCTGGGAGGGCAGTATACTGCACTTAAGGCAACAACGCTATTACCATATTGCAATGAAATGGAGGTTGCTTGCACATGGGTTTTGGAAAATTCCTCGTTTAAGTTGTGTTTAATTCGGCTTTTTATCAATATACCAGCTCCGCCGTGTTCCCTTCCATCTCGGTGATGAGTGCCATAAAACGTATAATTTTTAATAGTAAAATTTTTTTTGCTTCTGAGGTGGGTTTCACTGACGAAAATTACGCCAATTGAATGTTATTCAAGATTGAATGATTTTGAACTTCAGGCTTGTATTGTCGAATGCCGTTATCATTCCAATGACAAATTTCTAGGATACTCATTTCTTTGCAATTAGAATTTGCATGAGTTGGCTTTGAGCCCGCATAATTTCTTGCAGCATTGATTACACAGTTGAAGTTGTAACGGTTTTTTCTCAGCCTAGGTATTACTCAGTCTTACCAGGGTCCGTTACAAGACAAGAAATTTCTCCAATGTGTTGAGTTTGTATTCTATGTAATTTTATTGCTCGTTTTTTTTTTCTACTCTTTCATTTAATATTTCTTACAAGGGTTTCTTAAGACTGACTTGCGGTGAAATATGTCGGCGGCACTCAATCGGGGTCACTGGATCGATGTATGCGTTCCTCTCGTAGTTAATTCTGGCCGAGTGGTTGCGTCCCATCGGGGTCGTTGGTGGTCGCTGCCGTACCGTAGTGAACTCGATGCTCTTGAATTGGCGTTTGTGGTTCGTTTCTAGTCCTACGTCAACAGGTCAGGGGAACTAGGGATATTAGTTTTGGGATATACTACTGACAATGCTACAGTACTACTGACAATGCTACAGTTATTTAATTTCAAGTATAACTCATTGAGATTAAGAGCGCAGAGGCAGTCTGGTATCCCGGTATTTATCACTTAACCCCAACTGTGAAAACGTAGTAAGGACAAGGTTAAAGTTATTGTATTTCAAGTATCAATCATTGAAATCAATAAGTCCAGAGGCAGTCTGGTATTCAGGTATTTTATCACTGAACCCAACTGTGAAAGCGTGGTGGTGACAGGGTTAAAGCTGTTTAATTTAAAGTATAAATCATTGAAATTAAAAAGCGCAGACAATCTGGTATTCATCTATTTATCACTGAATTCAATTGTGAAAAACGTGGTGGTGACAGGGTTAAAGCTGTTTAATTTAAAGTATAAATCATTGAAATTAAAAGCGCAGAGACAATCTGGTATTCAGGTATTTATCACTGAATTCAATTGTGAAAGACGTGGTGGTGACAGGGTTAAAGCTGTTTAATTTCAAGTATAAATCATTGAAATTAAAAGCGCAGAGACAATCTGGTACTCAGGTATTTATCACTGAATCCAATTGTGAAAAACGTGGTGGTGACAGGGTTAACGCTGTTTAATTTCAAGTATGAATCATTGAAATTTAAAGCGCAGAGACAATCTGGCATTCAGGTATTTATCACTGAATCCAATTGTGGGAATAAAGGAGAATTCAAAAGACTTACTTGAATTAAATTCGCTATTACTGAGTCCACTCCGATGTACTTGGCGATGCTGGCACGGCGCGAGTTGAACACCATGTAGGAGTGTAGGTCTAACTCTTCTTCTTCCTTATCCCTGAAATGTGTTAGAGCTACGCTGCTTCAACATAGGCACATAGCATGAGGAAAAGAGAAGCATGCTATGGCAGCGAAATATTTAGTTCTGCTGTGGTGAAATGCATTGCCACTTTTATTTTTAATTTTGGGAGATTTTCGCGTACATTACATATAAAATATCTACCAAACTCATAGAATGATATGAAAAGCTTGAAAAACATAAAACTAATCAAAGAATCTCAATATCAAGGAGAAATAGATATTGTTTTTTTAGGCTTAGCCTGTCCACATAACTTTTTGATCACACTGTTTCAACAAAAACATTAAATTCTATATACAATCAAATTCGTAGCCGTAGTCAAAAATGTATGTAAATTTATTACAAAATGAAAGCATTCGTGCACATTAAGCAAAAACATATCGTTATACATTTATTAAAGTTTCAATTATGAACTTTTCAAGCTTTATAAAAAACCGAGCCGACCCCGTGTTTCTTTCAGAATTTTCTTGCAAGTGGCATCATAGTACCCCTTTGTGTCTACCCGTATTGTTGTTGGTAGCTTTCTGGTGAATTTCTTGAAAGAGTTGAATTTCCTATACTAGGGATGGCGAAAAAAAACCGGTTAAAAAAAACCGGTTTTTATGCATTCGGTTTTGGCTGTTAACAGTCTTTTTGGCGGAGCCGGTTTTAGTCGATTGCTTTTTGAAAAAACCGAAAATCGAATTATCGATTTCAGTACTGTAAAATATACGGAAAAACCAAAGACTCGATTTACACTTTAAGACATTTAGATAATGAAATGAATTCGAAATGTTTTAAACGTGTAAATCATGTGAAAGAGAAACAAACTTTGTGTAATTATACAAAAATCGACAACTCTATCGGTTTGGAATTTGCTCATCACTAGTGTTATTTCATCAAAGTGTAATGATGTCGCGAGTTAAAAAGAGCAGCCTTTGGAACTTTTTCGAACCAAAATCAAGTACGGAAGCCACCTGCAAGTTTTGTGGCACATCCATTAAGTTGGGAGGAGGAACCTCTAATTTAAAAGGGCACCTCCAGCGTAAGCACGTCGGTTGGAAAATTATGAAGGATAAAGAAAAGGCGGGAAATTCGGAAACATCGACCCATCAGTTGGAATCTTATAAAATAAGTGAATCAGATTCCACAGTGTCCAGTGTGTTAACTGCTAGCAGTCAACCATCCATTGTAGAGTCATTCGATCGACAAAATCACTTTAAACGTAAATAGCCAATTGAATGTGCAAATAAGCTCAATGCAATGTGAATACTTTCATCATTACTTATAGGTGGAGGATGCAAAGAAGTGCAATTGACGCAGTCTATAATATATATGATATGCAAGGACAATCTTCCGCTTAGTTGCACCGAAAAATTTGGCATGATAAAATTTTTAAAAGTGGCTGTGCCTCAATATAAACCTCCAAGCCGAGCAACTGTAAGTAAAATTTGATTTGTTTCCCTGTTTTTTTTTTAATCTGTAATTCAAAATGGTTGCAGATCACCCAACTTATCGAGGCGAAATATGAAAGCCTTCAACTTTTAACCCGCAGCGCTTTAAAAAATAAACAGGCGCTGGCTCTTACAACAGACATAGCAACAGTTATGAATGCCACCAGAAGTTTCATTGTACTGACTGGACACTACATTGGTAACTGAAATCCATTTTCGCGGTTAGCCAAAGTTTTAAATGTTATTTTGTGATCCGTAGATGAAAATAAGGGCAAGATCAATTCACTGGTTCTGGGTGTAAAGCAATTAACTCCACGTCATACTGCTAGTAACATATGCTCTGACTTAAAAGAAATTTTGAAACATTGGGAAATTGAGACGGATAGCATAACATCAGTTACTACTGACAACGGTGCGAACATTGTTGCTGCTGCAAAAGAAATGTTTTCTTTAAAACCCAGGAATATACATGTGTCCTGTTATGCCCATAATATTAACTTGGTCGTATCGAAAGGATTGGCTGCAGTTCCAGAATTGGTGGGCATAATAGAAAATGTCAAGCTTATTGTCACCTACTTCAAGCACAGTAATGTGGCTCAAGATCGGTTAAGAGAAGAGCAAGCAAAAGAGGGGAAAACTGATGGTACATTTATATATTTAAAACAAGAAGTTTCCACCCGTTGGAATTCCACACTTCACTGCCTTCAAAGGTTTAAGGAATTGTCGGGCCATGTTGCGCAGATTTTGACAGATCCGAATCACAAAAAGGCACCCTCAATGGTCAGTTCTTTTGAGCTTGCGGTGATTGAAGAATGTATTGAACTCCTTTTGCCATTTGAAAAGGCCACAAATGACATTTCAGGAGCAACTTATGTTTCGGCCAGTTTGGTAATTCCTTTTACGAACTGTTTGTATCTGTCACTCAAACGGATATGCATCGCGTCTCCCATTGCAGAGAAACTGAAAAATGCATTGCTGCATCAGACCGAAATCAGACTTTTTCCGCTGGAAAACAATTTATTGCTAGGAGCCGCTACTGTGTTGGATCCGAGATTTAAAAAGAGTTATTTTCAATCTGTTAATCAACTGTTCAAACGCCATTCGCGAAATAAAAAATGAATTTCGAAAGGAAGCCGCCAATATTAACAATACAGCTCCAGTTTCTCATGCATCTAAAAATTCGGAGGAATATAGTTTGTGGGATGTTCATGAAGAATATCTAACTCAAACGAATGTATCGTACGAAAATGATGGCAACGCATTTCCGATGGAACTTAAGTATTACTTAAGCCAGCCTCTTGCACCTCGTTATCAAGATCCATTACAATACTGGATTAGCAACCGACATGCAACTCCAACCATTTTTCCGATTGCGTTAAAATACTTGACCGTCTGCGCTTCTTCCGTGGCATCTGAAAGGGTTGTGTTCACCCTCAATAATGTTTGCTCAGATACTAGAAGTCGTCTAACTCCTATGCACGTCAATAATCTTGTCTTTTTATCATCTCTGGACGAGGAGTTTTGGCAAATTTAAAGTCATATTAGTGGGACTCATGCAGCTTCGCAAATGCCGTCGTAACTTTTGCGATAGCAAATTTCCATACAAATTTTGACAGTTCTGTGACAAATTTCTTTTTCGTAAAATTTGCGAAGCTGCAATTATTCCCACTTTTGTGTTATTGTTTAATTAACAACTGCAGTATTGTTGGATTTTTTTTGTTTTTGTTAAGTTTTTAGTCGAAGTGGATTTTTTTTAAATTTTTTTTTTAAAGTATGTTCCCTTATTAAATAAACTCCGAACACAAAAAAACAATAAAAAAAAGCATTAAAAGTTTTCGAAGATTTATTTTCAACTCTGATATCTCCCCCTCTTGATGGAAAGAAGACAAACAAACTTTACGGTTTTTCAAAAAACCGGTTTTTTAAGTTCGGTTTTTTGATTCGGTTTTAAACCGGATCAAAAAACACCGATTAACCGGAAACCGGTTTTTTTTCCAAAAATTCCCATCCCTAGGGTGTACCGCAGTGTTCGACCTGACAGCGTCAGCGTACGAAATAGTCATAGAAGTACGACCAAGATGTGCTGCTGTCGCAAGAGATGCTTGAGCTTGGGTCGCAGTGTTAGACTTTACTGCGTCAGCATATGAAAATTCTTTGGGAGGAAGAGCAGCTGATGCTGGCCCGTGCTGGCCCGACAAGAAGTTCGGAACTTCTTGGTGAGTTTTCCGCATGGGGTGGTCTGGAGAATTAAAAAACAGTGTTCGGAAAACTGACAGTCGAACAGCAAAAGTCGTAAAAAATATTCTTTCGCTGCGCAGCAAAAGTTTTGATTTCAAAACGAAATACTTATGCTTTGCTTTTACTATTTCAATTCAAAGTGCTAAGTAGTATCACAGTTCTTTATTTTTTCTGTTTTGATTTTGATTTCCGAAGCTCAGTTGTTGCTTTTTGCGACTGTTGATTTTGCTTTGAGACAGGATAAAAAAATTCAAATAATCTAGCAGGCAAAGTAAAAAATTAGACAAAGCATGCGTTGCGAGCCTTCTCACTCAAAATTTGACATGCATCTGATATCAAGTGGACTACTCACATCGTTTTTAATTGTCTAATTGATAGAAGTGAGCATTTTGATTTTTGAAGTTTATCGCACTTTTACCATGTCGACGCGAAAAAACATGTCAATCGCAATTTAGGAGCATTACGCAAATGACAGTATCGCCGGAAAAGTGGTATGCAATTTATGCAAATGTGCATTGAAAAACAATCGAACCTCAAATTTAAAAGTACATTTACTTAAAATACATAAAATAAAAGCTTATAATGTTGAAGCTTCAACAAACTCATCTAACTCACAGGCAGGCATAACAAGTTCAATCTCTGAGCGAAAGCATACTATTAAAATTCAAATTAGCAAAAATATTTTATTTCGTGCTTACATTGGACTTGGCACTGAAGACAGTGTGTCGTTTAATAGTTTAAACTCTCCGAATTTCAAAAATATAATCGATCCAATTTGCGAAGGTTTAAGAGAGAAAGTATGGCAAGCGCATTACACTGAATGCAAAAAATTTGTGTACTAACATTGAATAAAGTTGCCAACAGTATCAGATCCAGTATGAAAAAGCAAATGAGCTACATGCTTTTATCGTTGAAGATTGATAGTGCATCCAGGCTCTCTCGTAATATTTTTGGCATCAGTGCGCAATTTATCAAAGAAGATGAAGTTACATCATTTATATTGGGCATGGTTGAGTTGAAAGGTATTGGAGCCAGCACCTCAAATAATCTAGCAACTGAAATATTGAGAACATTGCAAAAATATGGAGTTCATCCTAATCAGATTGTGTCAATCACATCTGACAATGGTGCCAATATGATTAAAACAACGAAAATTTTATCGACCTACAATGCAAATGATGAACACGAATTAACAGAAGACGATTTAAATAGCACGTATTTGAAAAAACATCAATGATCTCGAAAATCCATCAAATCTTAGGGTAGAACACATTCAAATTTGTAGATGTGCAGCGCATACTGCACAACTTTGTGCACTGGATGTCACAAAAGATTCCAATATTAAAGGATGTTTGCTTAGCTGCAGGAACCTTACAAAATTCATTAGAAAGCCTTAAAATGGCTTTAAAGACGCTTTTGAATTGAGAAGCCTTTCAATTCCTCAACTCGATTGTCCTACCAGGTGGGGTTCCACATATAAAATGAATCAAACGTTGTTGGCTGTAAAAAGATGCCCTATTGGCTGTGGAGTCGGTCGGAAATAAAAGCATTGAGGAAAATACCGATAACACCGATGCATTGTGGGATTTTATGGAAAGCTATGGCAAAGTCTTCGGTCCTTTACAAGAAACGATCGTTAAATTTCAAGCACAGCATTTGCATTACGGCAATTTTTATGCCAAATGGCTTAAGTGCGAAATGCTTACCAAAAGAATAGTCGAAACAAACACCAGTGACGATGTATTAATAATAATAGGGACGAAACTATTAGAAAGCATCGAAAAACGAACCTCTAAGTTGCTGGAAAACGAAATGTTGAATGCCTGCTTATTCCTCGATCCGCGTTTTCATCATACTCTTACTTCAGAAAAAAGAGAAGAAGCCATTGTGTACTTAAAGCATCTATGGGAGAAGCTGCAATCTGTTTCTGCTTTTCCGAATCTCATTTCTGGCGATAATTTGTTACAAACCAATGAAATGAGCTTTCTTGACGAAGGCGACGAAATACTCAATGCATTTTTGACCAAAAAACTTGTGGCAAAAAACAGTGAAATAATGTTTACCAACGTTCATTCCAAAATTACGAATCTGCATCTTCCATTTATGCGATGCGACACCGATATTTTACATTATTGGAAGGACAGGAAGTATTCTGAACCAAAATTATATGCACTTAGCAATGTATGCTTTGGTATTCTTCCAACTCAGGTAGTAAATGTTTCTTTTTAAGTTGCATGTTTTATTACATTATTATTATATAACTACTTATTTAACTTTATTGCAAACAGGTTACCATAGAAAGAGCCTTTTCTTCCTTGAAGTTAATTTTGACCGACCAACGAAACCGAATGAGTCGTGATACTCTGGAGGATATAGTATAAGTTAAACAAAATTCCACATATTTAAATGATGCCATCAATAATTTACCTCTTTTTGAAGATCCAGAAGATTAAACAGTACGCAAAGCAATGTTTTAATTAATTTTCGTTTCTTATAAGTAACAGGTTGGCTGATAAGTCCCCGGTCTAACAAAGAAAAACACATTTTTTTGTCAAAATTTGTTTTTATTATTCAACATAGTTCCCTTCAAGAGCGATACAACGATTATAACGACCTTCCAATTTTGTGATACCATTTTGGTAGTACTCCTTCGGTTTTGCCTCAAAATAGGCCTCAGTTTCGGCGATCACCTCTTCATTGCAGCCAAATTTTTTCCCTGCGAGCATCCTTTTGAGGTCTGAGAACAAGAAAAAGTCGCTGGGGGCCAGATCTGGAGAATACGGTGGGTGGGGAAGCAATTCGAAGCCTAATTCATGAATTTTTGCCATCGTTCTCAATGACTTGTGGCACGGTGCGTTGTCTTGGTGGAACAACACTTTTTTCTTCTTCATATGGGGCCGTTTTGCCTCGATTTCGACCTTCAAATGCACCAATAACGACATATAATAGTCACTGTTGATGGTTTTTCCCTTCTCAAGATAATCGATAAAAATTATTCCATGCCCATCCCAAAAATCAGAGGCCATTACTTTGCCAGCGGACTTTTGAGTCTTTCCACGCTTCGGAGACGGTTCACCGATCGCTGTCCACTCAGCCGACTGTCGATTGGACTCAGGAGTGTAGTGATAGAGCCATGTTTCATCCATTGTCACATATCGACGCAAAAACTCGGGTGTATTGCGAGTTAACAGCTGCAAACACCGCTCAGAATCATCAACACGTTGTTGTTTTTGGTCAAATGTGAGCTCGCGCGGCACCCATTTTGCACAGAGCTTTTCATATCCAAATATTGATGAATGATATGACCAACACGTCCTTTTGATATCTTTAAGGCCTCTGCTATCTCGATCAACTTCAATTTACGGTCATTCAAAACCATTTTGTGAATTTTTTTGATGTTTTCGTCGGTAACCACCTCTTTCGGGCGTCCACTGCGTTCACCGTCCTCCGTGCTCATTTCACCACGCTTGAATTTTGCATACCAATCAATTATTGTTGATTTTCCTGGGGCAGAGTCCGGAAACTCATTATCAAGCCAAGTTTTTGCTTCCACTGTATTTTTTCCCTTCAGAAAACAGTATTTTATCAAAACACGAAATTCCTTTTTTTTCCATTTTTTTCACAATAACAAAAGTTGCTTCACAAAAGACGCTCTATCTCACAAACTAATTGACTTACAGACGTCAAATTTTGACACAAATCATTTGAAGGTTGCCACTATATAAAAATAATATGCATTTAATACTAGCGACGCCATCTATGTGTCAGACCGGGGACTTATCAGCCAACCTGTTACCTATTATTAATTGTTTGGGTTTTTTTATTTCTTTACAAAAATTTGATTCCCTATTATTAAATTCATTTGATAAATCACAAATTTAAAACTGAACAGTCGACTCTCAACTGTTCGCAGCTAAGCAAAAGCAGCGAACGAAACAGTCAGAGTTCAACTGTTGCTTCGACCGCGAAATTTGTAAAAGCACAGTAACAGTCGCGGTTCGACTTTTTCGTTCGCTGCTTTTCGAATTCGCGGAAGGCAATTGTCGCGATAATCGCGCTTTTATCGTATTTTGCGTTCGATTCGAATTTGATTCGAAGAGAAAATGCGATAAGAATTCGAAACGTTTTTCAACGAGCTCGCCTCGAGCTCGCTTTTTTATCGTGGATTTTATAAGAGTCCTGCCGACTACGGCACCATGAAAGGGATTTTGAAGTTTTGTTGATTTTTCGATAGGTGGCATCTAAAAACACTGTAGGGACGACTTTTTTAGTTTTCTATTTTGAAAAGTCCTGGAGGGCTCCCTCAAAATGGCCCCAATGCAAAATGGCCCCAAAACTGAAAATGAAAAAAGTTCCAAAAATTTTCATAAATACATCATGAATTTTAGGGCGATTTTTGTGTCATTTTGCATTTTTCAAAATTTATGTTACATTTGGGGCCTTTTTTCATTTTTTGATTTGGGGTGATTTTTATAATGCAAAATTACCCCAATTTCAATGCCTACTAGTTTTCTTAAACCCTTTCAGACACGGCGTCATTTATAAGGGACAAGAAATTTTAAGCCTTGTATGAAAGCTGTAGCGATTTTGTTTTTATTTGTTTCGCATTTTTTAGAATCTGAAAGCTTTAAGCTTTGGAAAAAAGCTGCATTGCATAGAAAATTTCAGCTGATTTAATAGTTGCAGTGCATTCTGTAGAGAGAAGTTGGTGGTCGCAAACGTCGGAATTTTCGCACATAAAAATTAAAGGGTTTATGGTAAGATAGCCATAAATAAAAATTAATTAGACAGTGGTTGGATATTTCTTAGTGATTTTGCTAAATATAAGCTAAAAATATTGCTCAACAACAGCTTTAGAGCCTAAAATATACACGTCCCTTAAAAAGGACAAAAGTACTGGAAGGTAATTGTTTTAAGTGTTTTTGCAAGAACGAAGCTCACTTGAAAAAAATTTTTTGAAGATAAATGTCGCGTAAATTTAATAATAATCTAAGCGAAGAAGAAATATTATCGATCTTGGAGTACGAATCTGAGGTAGAACCAGATGTTAGCGACGAGCCTATTGACTTTGCGGTGGAACAAGTGCGTGTTGCAGAACATTCAGTAGGGGCTGCTGGTAGGAAATATGCAGAAAATGAGTTGGATATCGAAGACGACCCAAATGAAGAAGCTTTGGATGTTACGGTGGAAAACACGATTGACACAAATGATCTGGGTGTTTTAGGTGTAAGTTTGGCCGATATTCTTGATGTTTCGCCGGGAGAGTTTGCAGATATTGTATGCACAAAGAAGAAGGCGATCAAATGGAAGAAGAGATGGTTTCGTCATCCAAGGGAAGACGAAGTTTATGTTTGTTCCAACGTAAACTCGGAGGTGGGATCACCGTATTCGTATTTTGAAAAATACTTTGATTCAACGTTTTTTTCTACGACTTCATATTATACAAATATGTATGCTGTTCAAAAAGGTATGCCATAACACGATATGGTTTTTTGTACTGATTCACAATTTTTTTTTCTTGTCTTGTCACTTTCAAACCGTCCACGCCGGACGAAATTCGAGTATTGTTCAGTCAGCATATTATGATGAGTTGTTTAAAGCTTCCGAGAGTTCGCATGTACTATGAAAAACGCTGGGGAAATTGTCTGTTAACCGTTTTTTTTTCCCACGAAATCATCTTCACTTGACAGATATAAACTCTCACCCAAACGGATGTAATGACAGGCTTTTCAAAGTGAGACCAATAATTGATCAAGTACGCCAAAGACTCCTGAAGTTGCCCCTGGAAGAAAACTTATGCGTGGATGAGCAAATTATCCCATTCAAAGGAAAATTCATGGCTAAGCAATATATAAAAGGCAAACCATGTCCATGGAGTATAAAAGTTTATTTCCTTTGCGGAAAAAGTGGAATGCCTTTTGATTTTATAGTTCTACTACTCCGCTCAATGAGACATTGATGAAAAATATTGGCAGTGGATCCACAATTGTGTTAGAGCTCGCGAAGCGTATACCAAAAGAAGCAAGAGGCCACAAATTATATTTCGATAACTACTTCCCATCTTTTCAACTTTTTGGAAATATTGTTGAAAAGGCATGTTCTTGCCGCTGGTACGGTACGAGCGAACAGATTTGGAAATCCTCCACTACCTGATTCAAGTACTTTGTCCAAACGAGGACGTGGGTCAAGTGCACAGTGCATAAGCGAAAATGGTCAAGTAATTTTTACAAGATGGCTTGACAATAAGGTGGTAAATCTTGCTTCAAATTTTGTTGGAATTGGTGCGGCTGATAAGGCAAATAGATGGTGCAAAACTACTAAAACATACGTTGAAGTGAACCGTCCTGAAGTAGTGAAACTCTACAATGAAAGCATGGGTGGTGTTGATTTGTTAGACCAAATGATCCAATATTATCGCATCAATATTCGTTCAGGAAAATGGACTTTGCGCGTAATAATGGCACTTTATAGATCCAGCACTAACTGCCGCGTGGATGGAATACAAAAAGGATTGTAAGGATAACTCTGTACCTCAAAAGCTTATATTAGACTCTCTAAATTTTCGAGTCGATGTCGCTAATTGTCTTGCGAAAATAAATCAACCGAATACCATCTTCCCTTCACCCAAGTGTCGAGGAAGACCATCACGCACGCCAACAAGTTCACTCCAGCCTTCACCCATTAACCTCCCTCCTGACGTTGACAACGATACACCAAAAGCGAAACGGTTCAAAAGTCAAGAGCTTCCTCCATAGAAGTGAGAACCGACAATATTTTGCACATGCCTAGCTTTGTTGACGCTGAAAATAATGGCAGATGTAAAATGCCTGGTTGTAAGAAAAAACATTTATCATCTGCAAGAAATGCAACGTCATTCTCTGCTTGAAACGTAATGCCAATTGCTTTACCACTTTCCACGAAAAGTAATAGTTTCAAGCAAATATATTTGCATTTTTTTATATGATCTCAAGTTTTCTCCATACACACCGTCACTTTTTCATTTCATAAGTAAATGTTTTCTATAAAAATATAAAACAAACACATGTTTTTGACTCAATTTATAAAAAAAAAAAAAATAAATAAATAGAACAAATAAATTTAAGTTTTCTTTACAATTGCTTCACATACACCCAGAAAGTAAAACGTAGTACCCAGAGTAACTTGGTCCCATATATGGGACATGTCCTTACATACAAACGGGAGGTCCTAGGTCAATTTTTTTGGTATATTTGTGTTAGGAGACCACAATTAGTATATGTGCTTAGTTTCAGATTTTTAGCACGATTGATTTGGAAGCGTGTCTGAAAGGGTTAATACAGAACATTTTATAAGTGGAAATCCAGAAACTATTTAGGATTTGGATAAAATAACGCAGCTTCTGCTTTAAATTCTCAAGTGCTTTAAATATTTGTCACTTATAAACAGGTGCGTCAAGCTGCACCCCCCTTTTCGTGAAATCAAAAAATTTTTTTCTCAGAATTACGTGCTTTTTATGTGCTATTTATGTACCGACTTAAAAAATTTTGTGCTCGTCCTTGTCAGATTTTAAGGACAAAAGTAATTTGTATGAAAGGGGGGGTGTAGCTTGACACCGCAAAAATTCGCACTTAACGATTTTTTTGAAAAATCGTTTATAGGTGGGAATTATGTGCTATTTATGTGCTCCCATTCTATGGATAAAAAAAATTTTTATTTCAAAAATTTAAGGATTAAATCGACGAAAATTGATTTTGGCAAGTACATTTTACCAAAAAATTCCGAATAAAAAAGGTTTTTATCAGAATTTAACTTTTTTATTAATATATTTACATTTTATTCTTTGAAAAAAAAACAAAAAAAAAATTTTTTTAATGTTCAAAAATTTTTATCTCTCAACAAGTTTCGAACCCATACGCAAGAGTCAATGTAAGCTAGCTAGAACACGCGGATCCGTTAACAGACCGATCGATTTAACAGAGGGAGAAATCGTGCTGTAACAGCGAATTAACATTGAAATGTTACAGAACCTGAGAGAAAAAGTGCTCTCGTCATTATGTCTACAGCATTTATAGCGGGTATGACAGTAGCTGCTAAGATGGCATTGCAGCGTAAAGTATGAATGCTAGCCTCTTAACCGAGAAGCCTCCAGTTCGAGGCTCATGGAAGTACTTTTTTTTCAACTTTAATTTGTTTTTTTTCTGAATGTTATTTTTTTTTAATTTAATAGAATAGATAAAAAATATTTTTCTAAAGAGCGCTACTAGAATTGTGGCTGTGCATTAAAAACCTTTGTGTGTATGTTTGTTAACTAAGGGTTTTGTTTGTATGAAAGCCTGTGTATGCTTATGTGTCAAAGAATCGAGTGCGCCCAAATTCTAAGTATTCTGGTTGGAATGAATAAGCGGGAAACCGAAAACAATCCCACGAGGAAATCACATGAGTGATGACATGCAATCGAATTTTCCTTATTTTTAGAAATAAGACTGTTAAAAGTAGTTTTTTAAAATTACGTGTTTTCAATTTCGTGCATAATTTCGTTCAAAGCAAGCGTATTTTCATACTGTATCGTATTTTCAATTGACAGTTTCTGTATGGCAAGACTACTTGATTTCTTCGTGATTTCAGTCGGAATTACGAAAACGTCGAAACACGTACTTTCGGCTAAAGCGAGAAACACGCTAGAAGAAAAATATGAGAAAGTCTTTTTATACCCAGCGTAAGCGGGGTATATAAGGTTTGTGCGAATCTTGTAACAGGGAGAACTAAGCTCCGCAGATATAGACATATATATATAGAAATGATCAGGATCAAAAACTGAATCGATTTAGACATGTCCGTCCTTCCGTCCGTCCGTCTGTCCGTCGGTCCGTCCGTCCGTGGTCGGATCTCCTCCGAAACGGCTGACCAATCAAGTCGAAATTTGGCACACAGGTATATCGGGATCCGAGTATGATCCCAAGTAAAAATGGGAGACATCCGCCCACTGCCACGCCCACAAATGAATATGATGTGTTTTCAGTAAAATGCTTGTAACTTGCGAACCACTCAACTAGTGATACCACGAATATTCGGCCACTATTCGGTATTCGGCCTATTCGGCGTCATTTTTCAGTATTCGGTATTCGGCCGAATAGTTAAAATATTCGGCCGAATACCGAATAGTAGAAATAACTTATTAAAAAAATCAGCAGTAACTACAAATTAAGTTTTTCTCACAATAACGTTAAAAAAATTTAATTAACGAGATCTAAAAATACAGCAGATTTGCATTTTATTCTTTAGAAATATTAAATGTTCGCTAGTTTCTTCTAAATTTTCTTCGAAAACATTATAAACAGTGGGCAAATTTTTCAGCGGCAGCTTTTGCCTTGACTCCAGCTAGTCGCGAGTAGGCCCAAGCTGTCTTTACTACGTGCCGAATATTCGGTTGCCGAATATTCGTTATTCGGCCGAGAGGTTGACCGAATATTCGGTATTCGGTATTCGGCCAAATCCACTATTCGTGGCATCACTACACTCAACCCATTCCATTGATATTTGGTGTACTGGTAAACTACGAAAAGGGACATATCCTGGAAAAAAATGGACGCCGCCCTCCGTGAGCCACGCCCACAAATAAGGGCTTATCGTAACTTGTGAAGTAAAAGGCGTAGAAGCTTCAAATTCGCAACATAGGTTCACCAAGGCGAATGAAAGGTGTAGGGAAATAATTTATGTGGCCCTCCCACTGCCACGCCCACAAATAGAGAAGCAAAAGATAGTGCGCTCATAATGTCGGGACGCTGGGTATTTCAAAGTCGGGCTTGACCGACTTTAGCTTTCTTACTTGTTTATACGTGACTCAATCTGTTTGGAAGGCATATTGCATTTGTGAATGAAATTTAGAATTTTAACTTATATTCCAACTTCCGATTAGATTTTCAAAAATTTGGAAAAGTGGATCTGACAAAAAAAATAAATGCAATTTGACTTTAATTTTACAAGCTAAAAAAAAAACAAGTAAGGGTGTTATAGTCAGGCGAGCCTGACAATAGAATACCCGACACAGACACACGTGTTCAAATAATTTTTAATATCAAGAGGTGTTTAAGGCCGTATGGGGGCTCAATACACCGACTTTTGTTATATTTCTTTATGAAAACTGCCCCTCTGCCACGCCCACTTTTCCAATTTTTTGGAATTCTAATCGGAGGCTTAGATATACGCTCAAATCCTAAGTTTCATTGAAATATTTGGAAAAGTCCGATTTTGAGGCAGTTTTGAGATTTTTGTGACAGACCCTAGTACTAGAGGTACCCTTAATAATGGACCGATCTAGGAAATTTTTTGGGAGAATGTTTATGGCTACAAAAGAAGCATAAGTGCTAACTTTCGTTGAAGTCCCAGTTGAAGTTCGGGTGTAGGGGACAATTTTCGAAAAACGCCTTTCTGCCACGCCCACTTTTGAAATTTTTGGAAATCGTATTACTTGCCTTGAAACATGTTCAAATATCAAATTTCATCAAAATATGTTGAAAAACTTCGAGTTTAGAGCAGTTTTTGTGATTTTCGTAACAGACCCTAGTACTAGAGGTACCCCTAAAAATGGTCCGATCGGGTCCATTCTCGAACTTGTTCTTACTCATGTCCCCGTGAGCACGCATACCAAATTTTGTCAAGATAGCTCAACTCCTTCGATAAGATAACTGTATACAAACAGACGGACAGACGGACAGACGGACGGACATGTCTAAATCGAATCTCCTGGTGACGCTGATCATTTCTATATACATTTTGTATGGTCTATCTCGACTGGTTATGGGTGTTACACACAACCACACAAACGCAATATACCCTCGACACAGAGTGTGTCGTGGTATAACCAGCCATTTTGATTTGGCGAACACGGTGTCGACTTTGGGCACATGACTATAAAGGGAGAGTTCGGAGGTTCAAATCCTCACACAGGAAAATCAAAAGCAAGAAATTAAACATGTAAAAAAAATTTAAATAGAAAGAAAAGTACGGAAAAACCGAAAAATGTGTGTAGCAATAATTTTTATAAAGTCATACGACTACAAATATCACTCAAAATTTTTGAGTCAAAAATATGAATCGCCAATTACCCTTCCAGAAGAGTCGTGGCCGAACGGAAAATTACCTAGAAAGTTTCACTTCTCCGTAATAAGAAAGCAACAACAGCGACGATAAAAACATTGCTGCAATGCTTACAGGGTAGCCAATTTGTTTTCAAAAATTTGAAAATGTTAGGTTTTTCATGGCTATCTTTTTTCTGCTAACGTCACAGCCGTACAGCCTTTGAAATACTAAATACGTTTATATGGCAGCTAATCGCAATTATAAACTAATCGCGAGTAATGAAGTCTCCGTTTATACGAAAATCCAGAAACAAGAAATTTATTTTTTTCGTGCTACCAGACTGAAAAAAAAAATCGATGTGGTAGTACACATATGATATTAATTTTAGTAATTTTTCCATTACGAAGTAGTAAAATGTCCGACTCGGATATATTTATTCTCCTTTCAATTAATTAATTAATTAATACAAAAAGCGAAGCATATTCTAATGAAATGCTGTTCTTTTCTATGATTCAAATAAACGGCGCTGCCAGATCATCAAAAATAGCTAAATTTGTGAAAAAAGTGCATCATCTGGCGTATTTATTGCAATAAGTCACACTACTCACGATCAGCGCTGCCACTTTTGGCTTTTCCTACCAAAGCAGGTAGGTACTTTTTTCTTTGGTAGGTTGAATCGGATTTGGTAGGATTGCGGAAATTTTTTCATTTTGACTAAATATATGGGCCCTCCAATAAAATTTTTGGAGGGGCTAAAGTGTCTTTCCCTCCATAGCTGCCGCGCCTGCCGCTCACGATTTATTTTCGTGAGTTAGCTCATCGCGAGTAAGACTCGTTCTCACCGTTTATATTGTTAATTTCGCGTACGCATAAACGTACTATAAATCTTTTACTAAGCGTAGAGCAAAATCGCAAGAATTTAAATAAATGAATTTTTCCAACAAGATAATACACCTGATTACCTTTTATTTCAGATTTTATGGTTTAGTTATTTTCAAAACAAGTAAAACCATAACAAGGTAGAGTGTTAAAGTCAGGCGAGCCTGACAATTCAATACCCAACACATTATACAGTCAGTCAATAAAGTAAGTATACACTGCAAAAACGTGTGTTTTTTTCCAAATTTCTTCTGTGTAAATAATTTTTTTGGCAATGTCATAATTTTCATTTAAAATTTACTTTATTATGTTTCAAATTAAATACCAAACAAATAAAATTATGAAAATTTATTAAAAAAAAAAAAATAATAAAAATCATTTTTTAGTGTGAAAATCATATTTTTCCATTTGACACCTTCAGTACAAATTTTGAGCTCTTTTACCATAAAAAATCTGAAAAAATACCAAAAGGTAAATTTTCACTAGTTTTTTAATTTTGGTTTTTTCCTAATATTCCAAACTTTCTAAAAATTACAAAAATTAAATTATTGCACACCTATTTAAAAATTGAAAAAACGAACAAAATTGAGGCTCGATTTTTGATGGAAAGACAAAATCATTTCGACGTGAAACGTAGCACATTCACGTATTGCTCTATATTTTACATTTCATTAATGGTTTGTTTTATTGGAATCGATTTAAAATTGTATCAAGTTCAAAGCACTCAAAATGCAAGCAACGATTTCAAAAAGAGGAATGATGTCTTGAGCATACGCACAAAAATGTTGAGGTTGATTACAATTTTAAACTATTTTATAACTTCAAAATTTTTAAACCGATTTTCATAAAACATAACATTTTGCAAATTTAAAATATACAGTAGGGTTGTCCTTATTTTAAAAACTTTCTTTTTTTCGCGTGACACCCCGTCATTTTAATAAATATATACCACGAGAAAATGTTTCTGTATTTTTTTGAAATTTTTTAAATGACATTTAGGGTCGCTACCGGCGTTCAAAAATTTTCCATATAAACTCCATATAAAAATTTGTTAGTTTAATAAAATATATTTTAAAATTATAGCAGTACAAAAATCCAAGGGGATTTAAAGCATTTTCTTTAGATTTCAGCTTGGTAAATAATTGAAAAATATCAAAAAAATTCCATCACGTCAGAGTTCCAAGTTAATCGCGTATTAAATTTTTAAATACCATTGATGTTTTAAAATTCATATATCTCAAATATGGATTGAGCTATCTTAAAATTTGTAAAGCTTTTGTGTTTTTAAAACGTCATTTTTTAGTACGATGAGTTTGGAATAACTTGCAAAACTTTAAATGAATGGTAAAAAATGATGCTCAAAGTTGAATAATTTAAAATTGTATGTAAAATTTTCATGTTATTTTTACTTTGAATGAACATAGCTCAACCACTCTTGATCGATCTTTCAAGCTCGCTATCTGATGTTAAGGGAAAATCAACTCTGTAAGTCTGTGTTAAATCTGACCATCGTTGTCTTCACCGTTGCAGAGATATAAGGAGTTTTTCAAAATCAACTCAATTCGGAAATTTTTATACATAACATAACATAACTTTGAATTGAAAAATCCACTTGTTTTTTTCGTTTCGTGTCGCGCGAAAAAAAGAAAATTTTTTAAAATAAGAACCACCCTAATATACAGTGATTTCAAATTGGAAACTTGCAATAAATTTTAAGTGTAGGAAAAGAACGTGTTTTCGACGTTTTTCGTAATTCCGACTGAAATCACGAAGAAATCAAGTAGTCTTCCCATACAGAAAACTGTCAAATGAAAATACGATACAGTATGAAAATACGCTTGCTTTGAACGAAATTATGCACGAAATTGAAAACACGTAATTTTAAAAAACTACTTTTAAACAGTCTTATTTCTAAAAATAAGGAAAATTAGATTGCATGTCATCACTCATGTGATTTCCTCGTGGGATTGTTTTCGGTTTCCCGCTTATTCATTACAACCAGAATACTTAGAATTTGGGCGCACTCGATTCTTTGACACATAAGCAGTGCCGGCCAAGGAAGCAAGCTAGAAGCAAAAAGAGCGTAAGCACTCGTATGTGCACAAAATTGCTCTCAAATGAGAAGCAAAGCTGAGAGCCAAAAAATCGTTCAGTTGAGTGCATATAGAACTATAGCTGCAACTTCGGCCAAATTTTGGCGCGTTATGGCATGATTTGGTGAAAAAGTTCAACTGTGGTGAACCACGCCATAAGCCGAGTGTTGTGGTGAACCACGTAATAGTAAGTGTGGTGTACCACGTAATAGCTTTTGGCCGAAGTTGCAGCTATAGTTCTATATGGTTGAGTGGAAAACGTCAAGCGAGACGGAGCTGCGTCGGATGAAGCTAGATGAGAACGTAAATTTTTTCAGCCTTGATACACTTTGAAGAAAATGAATTTTTTATAGTTCAGGAATTTTTTCATCGTGTTCTTAACATTCAGTTATTTTTATTATATAATAAATATAAATTCAGCACATCATTGATTTGCACAGTAGTTCTCTGTTCTGCACTGTAAATTTTCAAGATAAAAGAGCTCAAGATGATCTGAAAAGGCTCCGAAATGACCCATCCCTACCTCTTGGACGAGGCGTCGAGTTTTTGCGACATATCGATCCAGGGACATACCCAGTTCTAAAGAACAAAATTTTTCGGCTCTAAGAAAAATGTATGCAATTTTGTATGAAAACATCCACAACTGTTTCTTGCTGTGTAATGTGCACGCGCACAAATGCAATTAGTAATTGTAGTGGTGGCCGTCACTGCACATAAGCATACACAGGCTTTCATACAAACAAACCCTTAGTTAACAAACATACACACAAAGGTTTTTAAATGCACAGCCACAATTCTAGTAGCGCTCTTTAGAAAAATATTTTTTATCTATTCTATTAAATTAAAAAAAAATACATTCAGAAAAAAAACAAAATTAAAGTTGAAAAAAAAGTACTTCCATGAGCCTCGAACTGGAGGCTTCTCGGTTAAGAGGCTAGCATTCATACTTTACGCTGCAATGCCATCTTAGCAGCTACTGTCATACCCGCTATAAATGCTGTAGACATAATGACGAGAGCACTTTTTCTCTCAGGTTCTGTAACATTTCAATGTTAATTCGCTGTTACAGCACGATTTCTCCCTCTGTTAAATCGATCGGTCTGTTAACGGATCCGCGTGTTCTAGCTAGCTTACATTGACTCTTGCGTATGGGTTCGAAACTTGTTGATAGATAAAAATTTTTGAACATTAAAAAAAATTTTTTTTTTGTTTTTTTTTCAAAGAATAAAATGTAAATATATTAATAAAAAAGTTAAATTCTGATAAAAACCTTTTTTATTCGGAATTTTTTGGTAAAATGTACTTGCCAAAATCAATTTTCGTCGATTTAATCCTTAAATTTTTGAAATAAAAATTTTTTTTATCCATAGAATGGGAGCACATAAATAGCACATAATTCCCACCTATAAACGATTTTTCAAAAAAATCGTTAAGTGCGAATTTTTGCGGTGTCAAGCTACACCCCCCCTTTCATACAAATTACTTTTGTCCTTAAAATCTGACAAGGACGAGCACAAAATTTTTTAAGTCGGTACATAAATAGCACATAAAAAGCACGTAATTCTGAGAAAAAAATTTTTTGATTTCACGAAAAGGGGGGTGCAGCTTGACGCACCTCTTATAAACGGCTTTGCTTTCTAAACTATTACTGTTAAATGTTCTGAGAAATGGGTCGCTAACGAAACATTTTTATTCGAGAGTACTACGTGGAAACAGAAGGGCCAACAAAGTGCAAAATTTGCAACCAAAGTTGTTAACTCCGGCAGCATAACAAATTTAAAAAAGGCATACTATGAAATACCATGCGGATATGTTTTCTGAGTACCAGAAGGAGTGCAAAACTACCAGGATTGATAGGGATAAGGACGAAAACCGGATATAATTCACAATCGAAATGTCTCGTAAGGAGGTTATAGATTCTTGCATCGATATGATCACAAACAGAGGCCCGACCTCTCACATTTTAAGACTCGAAGGCTTTTAAGAGTTTAAACCCGTCAAATTTTTAGAGGCTTGGAAATGGATCCAATAAATTCCAGAAACGTTATGGATTTCGTTTACGAAAAATTGGAGAAACTGAAAAAAAGAATATCAAATAATTTAAAAGAAAAATTTTTAGTTTGAAATTGGACACGGCGACACGAAGTTATCGGTCAATATTAGGAGTAAATTCTCAGTTGATAATCAATAAAAAAAAATTGTAATATATACGCTCGCCATGGTTGAACTAAAAAAAAAAAAAATACTGCACAAAATTTGCAGTTGGAGATTAAAAATATACTTAAAACATTCAACATCGACATTAAACAAATATATTCAATAACGACTGACAATGCCAAAAATCTAATAAAGTGTGTGGAACTGCTGTCGCATAATGAAAGTGAAGAAAGTCAAGACGAAGAATGTTTGGACACTAATGTACAAAATATAACGGACGGAATTGGGTACGAGTAAATTGGGCAGTAAAAGACTTCTTAGCTGAGCAGAACCAAACATTAATCGGAAAGGCTCGCGAATTAGCTAAGCTGTTAAGATCTGCTTCATTCCGGTAAGTAATTGAATCCAAATGTCAAACTGTTGTCTTCATACATCCGTTACTTACTTAATCTGATAGCTTCATAATCGAGAACCTAGGAGTACCAAAACCTTCACTGGACGTACCAACACGATAGAGCTCGACCTTTACAATGTTAAAGGGCATTTTAGATATAAAGGATTTCTGCTTAGAAAACGATCAAATATCAAGGCAACTGAAATCCGAGGAATGGGTGCAAATAGAAACCTTAGTAGCTGCGCTTAAAGCTGCACACATTTTTACGTTACGTTTGCAAAGCAGTCAGTTACTCTTAGGGGATTTTATTAAAGCATGGCTTGAGATGGTGTTTGAGCTAGAGTCAAAAGAACACGAAACCAGCAAACTGCTTGTAAAATGCATTAATATGAGGCAATCAACAATATTGGAAATTAATACAATGTACTCGGCCATGTTCTTGGACCCCAGAATCAGACGTGTGCTGTCCAGAGAAAAAATTGAACGAGCAAAAAAGCATTTGAAAACAAGTAAGGGTGTATAGTCAGGCGAGCCTGACAATAAAATACCCGACACAGACACATAATTTTTAATATCAACAGGTGTTTAAGGGCATAAGGAGCCCCATATACCGACTTTTGTTAAATTTATAAATGAAACCGCCCTTTTGCCACGCCCAATTTTCAAATTTTTTTGGAACTCTAATCGGACCCTTCTATATACGCTCAAATTCTAAGTTTCATTGAAATATTTCAATAAAGTCCGCTTTTGAGGCATTTTTGGGATTTTTGTGACAGACCCTAGTTCTAGAGGTACCCTTAATAATGGTCCGATCGAAAAAAAATTGGGGAGGATGTTTGTGGCTACATACGAGACATAAGTGCCAAATTTCGTTCAAGTCCCATTTGAATTTCGGGTGTAGGAGAGAATTTTCAAAAAACGCTCTTCTGCCACGCCCACTTTTAAAAATTTTTGAAATCGCCTTTAAACATGTTCAAATATCAAATTTCATCAAAATATCTTGAAGGACTTCGATTTTAGAGCAGTTTTTGTGATTTTCGTAACAGACCCTTAGTACTGGAGGTACCCCTAAAATGATCCGATCGGCTCCATTCTAGAACTTGTTCTTACTCATGTCCGCGTTAGCACGCATACCAAATTTCTTCAAGATAGCTCAACTCCTTCGATAAGATAACTGTATACAAACAGACAGATGGACGGACAGACAGACGGACAGACAGACAGACGGACAGACAGACAGACAGACGGACGGACATGTCTAAATCGAATCTACTGGTGACACTGATCATTTCTATATACATTTTGTATAGTCTATCTCGACTGCTTCTGGGTGTTACACACAACCCAACAAACGCAATTTACCCTCGACACAGAGTGTGTCGGGTATAAATATCATTCTTTTTTTTACGCTTGTTTGTATACAATAGATGTCGACTGCTTCAACCTTGCCTCTTCGTACATGAGAAACTAAGCCACTCCTATATATTAAGGGACGAATCAAAGCAGCTCGTCAAAGTTGCGAACGGGGCTATTGGGTATGGAGGCTTCTGATGCTTCATCCGACGATGAGGAAACAAGTGTTGGAAATTCTGTTCGCAAAGCATTCTTTGAAATAGACAATTATAAGGAGAAGCGCATTGATGTTGATGCGGACATTATTGAATACTGGGAAAGCAAAAAGTTTATATATCCACGGCTAAGAGATCTGGCTTGTATTGCTCATCAAGTGCCAGCTACACAAGTCAGTGTAGAACGCGCGTTTTCAGCACCTAAGATTGTTCTGAGCGATTTGCACTACAATTTGTCCGAACAAAACTTGGCAGCATTGTTAATGGTTTAAACTGAGTTCTGAGACGGAACTTTAATATTTGGAAATTTGGATATTAGAAATGTATAAAAAAAAGAATTTTTGCATTAAAAAACTTAAAGTTTTCTCATTTCATGAAGCATGTACCTGTCCATGTGTCTGGCTGTTGTTTTTGGTAAATAGGAGTGAGGCAGGGGCGACTCATAGCAATCCTGATCATGAATATATATGCATGTCCATACCTTTAACTTTTATATCTAACCGAAAAAATTAAAGTTAAAGTTGCAGGTATAGTTCTATATGAACTCTAAAATCCTATTAAGAAAAATTTCAATTTTATTTTTTTCATTTCAGGCATCACAAAACATTCCAAAGGAGATGTCAACGGACACCTTTAAAATTGTCTTTGGCATCGATGCAAAAAATTTCTTCGATGAATGTTGGTTTTTCGCCGTAGCCACTTTGAAGCCGGGGCTTTAAAAAACGGCAAAATAACCAATCTTATTGAGTACCTTTTTCGCGTTCGACTGCGCTAACCGGCAGCGCTGCCTGGGAAGACTGCGCGCTGCCCTCTTCACTGTCGAAAAAGTCTCTTCGCGTTAACAACTCGCCCACGCGCCGGCAAAAAAAATAAAAAATTCCAAAATCCCAATTAAAAAGTGAACTCCACATAAAAATAAAGCTAGATTAAGAAAAGAGGAAGAAACCCCAAAAATTTAAAAGTGAATTCCAATAAAGGAAAAATATAAAAATTAAAAAGTAAGTAACGAAACAAAATATATATTAAAGTCAAGTGAATTACAAAAAAAAAGAAAATTGAATTGAAATAACACAAAACCAAAACCAAAAACAAAAAAAAAAAAAGGAGAAGTGGCAACAAATTCAACATACCGTTGCAAAGTACAATAAAATCAACCGCGTCGCGCAAACCGACAGATCAATCAACGTACCCGGCACCCCCAGGGTCATCAACGGAGTATCAGGTACGTCTCCCTCATTTTGTTGCCCCTCACCTTAACATTTGGCGATCCTGCCAGGAGCCTGGAGGTTCCGGTGGACCACATTAGAAGAAAAAGGTCGAAAAAGTCCACCACGTGTGCGTCACCCTTGACCGATATTTGCCCTCAAACAAAGTCAAGGGCAACACGATCCAAGCGCGTGACAAATATTGCCGGGCAGCTTTACCTTTTCTCTTCATACACACATCAGTCTATCTAGCTCGCACTTCCGTGTCGCCTTTGGTGGTGGTTTTTGTGCAAAGTCGATATTGCAAAACAACCAGCACATAGCGGCTTGGCAGCAGCATTTGGGTTTCTCGTTCCCTGTGAGAACGAATTGCGGTTTTTTCTTTCTTTTCTTATTGCGTTGGTTTTTCGCTTGCGGAACACGCAGAGAAATCGTTTTGGGTTTTTTCCATTGCAATTCCATACGAATTCAAGGCCAGCAGACAGCGAAATTATGACGGAGACTGGGTTGCGGCGATGCAGTGGCAAGACGAGAATCTGCGGAAGATTATCGAAATTCTCAACGGAAAGGAGTCGCAAGAACAGGGCGAACCAGAAAGGACTATGTTATTCAAAGTGGACGCTTGTATCGAACGACAGATAAAGGGAACAAGCTGGTACTACCTAAAGGACCCTAATGGAGAATTGCCGAATCATGTCATGACAAATCGGGTCATTTTGCAGTCCAGAAAACGCTCGAGAAAGTAACAAAATATTTTTGGTTTCCGAGGATGCGACGATTCCTAAAAAAAATATATTGCAGCATGTCCTGAATGCATCTTAAACAAAGTTAAAGGAGGAAAAAAGGAAATCGAGCTTCACATTGAGGATCCGTCGCCGATACCCTTCAGGACCATTCATCTGGAGCATTTGGGACCTTTCCAAAGGAGCAAACGGGGAAACCTGTACATCATCGTTGTTGTTTGCGCTTTCAGTAAACATGTTACACTGAAAGCGTTGCGAAATACTAAATCGGGTCCGGTTATATCGCTGTTGCAAGAATTGTTTGCTGTGTATGAGCTCCCGAATATCATAGTCACGGATCGGGGCACAGCCTTTACGTGCAAGTCATTCACCGATCTCATGCTTAAGTATGACATTCACCACATCAAGACGGCCGTGAGAACTCCCAGGCCAACGGACAAGCGGAAAGGGTGAACCGTACCGTATTGGCGTTACTAAAATGTGTAGCGGCTTCGGCAAAGGCTTGGACGAGGCTTTGCCAAAATTACAGTGGGCTAATAAATTCTCAGGCGAACCAAACAACGAATTGCAGTCCCAAAAGCCTTAACTTTAATTTCCATCCAATGGATGTCACAACGAATAAGCTGTACACGCGATGGACGAAAGCAACGATGAGCCACTTAATGATTTCCGGTCAGAAGAGGCAAAAGAGTGGTCAAAGAGAGGTCCAAATGGAAGCAAAGATTCGACGCTAAGACCTGTGCGCCCCACAAATACCAACTGGGCGATCTTTTGGCAGTTGATTACGTCGCGGGTCCAACTGGAACGTCAAATAAACTGGATCCAACGTACAAAGGACCATACAGGATCACCAAAACGATGGGACTTGACCGATGTTTGGTGGAAGACTTACCGGACTTACCACGAAATCGAAAGCGGTACACGGGTGTATTGGCTGTGGACCACCTGAAGCCATGGTGACTGCTTACGAAACCCGATGAGATGAGCTATCAGGACGATGGCGATTCGTCCGAGCCGGACGAAAGGTTCAGGAATGGACGAGTTGTAAAGTCCTATAAAAACTGTGCCCTATCCCGAGCGGTGCCGAGTACTATAGAGAGAGTTGAAGAGAAGTCAGTGAGTATACAGCGTTCGTAAGGAGAAGTCGCGTTGCGCACGAGTTAATGTTTTTTTTAAATGGTTGAGTTGTGAAATAGAGTTTCTTATTCGTTTATTTTTTCCTGAGTGAATATACTTTTGATTTCTTTTCAACGAATAACTCTTACATTTCGGAACTCTAAACAATAACCCTTCGCTTATAATATAATAATATGAATAATAAATAATGCATAAAATTGAGAGCTCAGAAGGCTAACATAATGTTGTTCTAAAGCACTTACCTAGAATAGCCTGAATGGCAACCCAAAGGCATGACGAATAAACTAACTAGTAAGTCAGCGATTGCTAGTGATAGTAAAAAGTAGTTTGTTACATTTTGCAATCTTCGATCCAAAGCCACTGCCAGACAAACAAGTATATTTCCAAGACCACCGGCGAATATGAAAAAATAACAAAGAGATAAATCCAATCATAGCTGTAATGTACACCGTACACAGAAATAGGACTGTTATCAAAAATGAAGTTCGCCAAAGAATTGTTGATATATGTTGTATTCGCTGAGGACAAATTAGATGATAGCCATTCACTATTAGTTTAAATAGAAGCCCGAGCCATCACCAAGCATATAGTCACTGTTAACATTAGCATTGAAGTCAAAGTCACTTAAGTTGACTGGGACATCAACCACTTGAGAGTTGAATGCTGTTGGCCAAGTGGAGTTTCTCATGCTGTTGTTGAGACTCGACCAAAGGGATACGTTGAACGTCTCTGGTATCGTCGTTTGGACCGTGGTCGTTTGAAAAGATGTTTGCACGGTTGGTATTGTTGACCATAGGGTAGGTAAAGTGATAGCTGACGACATAAAATATATATTCCTTACCGTCTCAAAATATTGCATTTTGAGAAAATAGAAAATACGTTTTAATACTGTTTTTAGCGGGATATTAGCATCAGCTGTTATATCGGCTGAAATAAAATCTAATTCTTCTATGGTCACTCTTTGTGCAACATTTTTTAAAATCATTTCCATTTCGCAATGACATTGTTTTGTTATTCTATCGAGAGAGATATTACACCAAATCGTTTTTTGTACTGTTTCGCCACATTTCCATACAACTTTTGAAGCAATTCTTTTGGAATCAGGAACGATGACATTTTGACTAAACATACTGCTATTCTGTTGACTAGGCATTCCCAAAAAGTCGATATATTTTGAGTGAAAGGTCAATCTAACTTTCGACCAAAATAGTGGTGTAAATGTAGATGAAGTTGAAAAGGTGGGACAAGGAAGCTTTATAAGATATAACTGCTTTTGACTGTTACAGAATCTATTCGATGTTTGCATCGGAGAAGATAATATTTCCGTGCACGTGTACGTTGCACTTTTCCGGTTTGGATCTATTTCTTTCGATACACATTGATATGACACACTCGAAGGTTCAGGAATGCCATTTGCAATCGTCTGTGTTTTGTGTGATGGTAAT
>JAIPUU010001556.1:0-27500 GCA_020466095.1 Chlorops oryzae
CTTGTTTTTAAAAAATCAAACAAAACTAAAATCTCTTCTATTTGAAGCATTAACGGCGCTCAAGGTTGAGGTTCTGGTAAATTAATTATAAAACTGACGCACACTTATAAACCAATGTTGATATTAATTTACCTTTTTATGAACTTGTCCATTTTAAAATAGTTTTGCCGCCGAAGAGAACTTGCTTCAAAAGTTTCAATTCAAAGAAATTAAAGAACGTTACGCTGCCGCTGTTATTTTTTTAACTCAAATTGATGGCAGATAAGAGCGCTGCCAGACTTGACTATTCGTATATCACTCATTTCATCTTGATATTGCAACTAAAATTGACGCCAATTAAGTCCTCTAATTTTCAATCGTTGAAAAATATTTGTTGAAGTAAAGTTGCTTAATAATGTTGACGTAAAATTTTAATATTTCCTTGCACAATTATTTGATTTGTCAGGCACGGCAGAACGGCGTTTACATGGGGTAGTTGTACCCACTCGAGATTTTCCGAGTGGGTATTTTACCCACTCGAAATTTTCCAAGTGGCTATTTTACTCAGTAAAAATTTCACGAAATTTTTGGAATGCCAGTTTTGACAAAAAATTTTTTTCCAATTTTTTCATTTTGAGTTAATATGCAATGTTTCCGTAGAGCCTGTATCTTTGCGTTAATAAAGAATGAAAAGCATTAAACGACATAAGCCAAAACTACCAAACGGAAGTATGTATTTGGAAAATACTTGGCCGCGAAAATTTAATACGTAAAAATTTTACCCTAATAATTGTCTTTTTAAATAAAATGTTATTCTATTATTTCGGAGGCATTTACTGCATGTATGATATGTTGTACATTCCAAGTCGGAAGTTAATACGTTTGGCGGTTCAAAAGTTATAAGTATTTTTTTCATTTTTGGAGGTAGGAGTGGGCGGATCACGCCCATATTTTGCAGTAATATCCCAATGAGTGAAAGGTATGTACGTTCCAAGTCCGAAGTGAATATGTTCAGTAGTTCAGGAGTTATTAGCATATTTCATTTGTGGGGGAAGCAAGTGGGCGGATCACGCCCATATTTTTCAATAACATCCCAATGGGTCCAAGGTATATATGTTCCAAGTTTGAAGTGAATATGTTAAGTGGTTCAGAAGTTATGAGCATTTTTCTATATGCGACGGCGCGCCTTTCCAAGAATGCGGAATGTATTCTATGTATGTATGTACGCATGTACAATATTGCATCAGCTTTTCTTTCTAAATGCTTTGCGGTAGCATTTGTTTACATACATATATAAAAATGCTCGTAACTTCTGAACCACTGAACACATTCACTTCAAACTTGGAACATATATACCTTGGACCCATTGGGATGTTATTGAAAAATATGGGCGTGATCCGCCCACTGCTTCCCCCACAAATAAAATATGCTAATAACTCCTGAACTACTGAACATATTAACTTCGGACTTGGAACGTACATACCTTTCACTCATTGGGATATTACTGCAAAATATGGGCGTGATCCGCCCACTCCTACCTCCACAAATGGAAAAATACTTATAACTTCTGAACCACAAAACTTCGGACTTGGAATGTTGTATGTGTGTACATATAGATGTAGGTACTAAATATGGAAAAATAACATAATCTTAAGCTCGATGAGATATATATTTGGCTTTTAAAATTTAACAAGAGGCCGAAAAAATGCGGAATTGTCTTTAAGTTTTTAATTTTTTTTTACATGAAGTGCGTTAATTTTTGTTATTAAATGTATAATATGAAATAATATTTTTTGTATATTTTATTTTACTTGATTTGTAACGAAATGATGGGAATGTTATTAAATGTATAATATGAAATAATATTTTTTTTATATTTTATTTTACTTATTTTGTAACGAAATGATGGAATGTTGATTTCGTGGGAGCTTTGTATACTACTCCAACGCAGCAATACACCACCCTTCCCCCTTCGAACTACTACCCACTAGAGGTGGAAAACAATCAATGTTAACATAATGGTAAAATTAATAAATAAATGGTAAAAATAAATTCCATTAAATTAAATTCTAACAAGCTTAGTAGTTGATGAAAAACAATAGATTGTCGTAGAACACCATCAATAGGGTAAAACATTTAAAAACATCGTCGATGTATCCCACAATCGTGCACTATTGATGGTTTCTGATAACTAACAATTTTTTTCCATCAACTAAGGTTGTTAGAATTAAATCAAACTTAATCTATTTTGCATTTTTAACTTTCTTTTCATTATTATTTATTTTAACTTAAAAAACATCGATACTATCGATGTATCGATGTTAACATCGATTTTTTCCCACCTCTACTACCCACTCGGGAAAAAATCTGTTCTGCCGTGCCTGTGATTTGTGCTGCCGAGATGTAGGTAGATTTTGGGCCTCGTGCGGTAGAATAGGTAGAATGCCAAATTTTACAAAATATGCGGTAGTCGGCGCCTAGCCAAAATGTTCGAACTGTTTAAAATAAAAATATCCAAAATTTTTAAGTTTTAAGCTAAAAAAAAATGTTTATTCTTACAACTCAAAAATATAAAAACCAAAACAATAGTCAAAAACTTACCAATTCTGTACATGCAGGAGAAAAACCACTTAAACTATTATGTACATATTGGGAAAAAGGCACTTACTTCTATTCTGTACATTTTGAGGAAAATCTCATATGGATTTTGTGAGGGATCCAAAATACCGGTTATTTTAAAAATTTTTGATGCAAAAAAGCAAAGCGTTACCGAAGGTTTAAAAATATTTTAAGCATGAATAAATAATCCTTATGAAACACGGACTCAAAATTTTCAGAGATCTGACTTTTCGTGATTTTAAAAATAAAAATCATAGCTTTAAGGTTTATATTTTTTGAGCTAAAATACCGAGTTTTGTTAGAAATATATTTTTTCTCTCAGAAAATAAAAATCAAATATAATTTTTTAAATTTTGATCTCAAAATAACGATTAATTTTGCTTTTAATATTTTTGAGTTCAATTTGAAAGTTATTTTTTGATTTTTAATTTTTCCAGTCGAAAATAAAAATCCTTCAATATGAAAAATATTTTTTTTTTTCGGCTCAAAAGATTAATAATCAAAAAATAATTTTTATATTGGGCCCGAAAATATAAAAAGTAAACTAAATATGACACAAACGTAACATTCCTCGAAGCAAAGTACGTTGGAAAATACAATGAGGCGGATCGTTGTTACTTTTTAGGAATCTGTCCATTTCAACGAAAACCCGGGTAATCGCCAGTACCACCTTTCCAAATCTAAAGTAAATGACCAAAAATTAACGTAATATAAGTTAAATTGTGAAAATAATAAGAGTGCTTCTACTTACTAGTTCTCCCGCTCTTTTTGGCTTGAAGTTTTTCTTATTTGGGATGCATATAAACTATCGCTAGTCATTAAAAAACCATCGATGTTTACGATAGTTTGAAACCATCGATGTATCGATAGTGCCATCGATAGTTTCTCCAGCTCTGACCGAGTGACGAAATCGGATGAAGTCCATCCGATGGCTATTTTTTGGGTCATGTTCAGCAGAGTGCTCTATGGCCATTTGCTTTGAACGTTAATTAAATTTTTTTGACATTTCTTCTTGTATAGGTATTTTTTTTTGGAATTTTTTTTTTAAATATCTTGTCATTTCAACTATGTCCTTGGTTGGTTCAACAATTTAAATTTAAATCCATTTTTGAAAATTATCTTTTCAATTCAACCTGAAATATGGTTGATTCAAAAGGAAAATTTTTTATTTTTTCAACAAGAAAAATTGTTAAAATTAAAAATATTCCTTGTTGAAGCCGTTTTGTATGTTTTTCCTTTTGATTTAACCAGTTTTCTGGTTGATTTTTTTCTCTGTGTAGAAACGCGTTATTGTAGTCAAAGTGTAGCTCGTTTTTTTGGTTATATCTTAAAAACTATTAAGTTTTACGGTGGGTGGGGAAGCAATTCGAAGCCTAATTCATGAATTTTTGCCATCGTTTTCAATGACTTGTGGCACGGTGCGTTGTCTTGGTGGAACAACACTTTTTTCTTCTTCATATGGGGCCGTTTTGCCGCGATTTCGACCTTCAAACGCTCCAATAACGACATATAATAGTCACTGTTGATGGTTTTTCCCTTCTCAAGATAATCGATAAAAATTATTCCATGCCCATCCCAAAAAACAGAGGCCATTACTTTGCCAGCGGACTTTTGAGTCTTTCCACGCTTCGGAGACGGTTCACCGATCGCTGTCCACTCAGCCGACTGTCGATTGGACTCAGGAGTGTAGTGATAGAGCCATGTTTCATCCATTGTCACATATCGACGCAAAAACTCGGGTGTATTGCGAGTTAACAGCTGCAAACACCGCTCAGAATCATCAACACGTTGTTGTTTTTGGTCAAATGTGAGCTCGCGCGGCACCCATTTTGCACAGAGCTTTTTCATATCCAAATATTGATGAATGATATGACCATCACGTTCCTTTGATATCTTTAAGGCCTCTGCTATCTCGATCAACTTCATTTTACGGTCATTCAAAATCATTTTGTGAATTTTTTTGATGTTTTCGTCGGTAACCACCTCTTTCGGGCGTCCACTGCGTTCACCGTCCTCCGTGCTCATTTCACCACGCTTGAATTTTGCATACCAATCAATTATTGTTGATTTTCCTGGGGCAGAATCCGGAAACTCATTACCAAGCCAAGTTTTTGCTTCCACTGTATTTTTCCCTTCAGAAAACAGTATTTTATCAAAACACGAAATTCCGTTTTTTCCATTTTTTTCACAATAACAAAAGTTGCTTCACAAAAGACGCTCTATCTCACAAACTAATTGACTTACAGACGTCAAATTTTGACACGAATCATTTGAAGTTTGCCACTATATAAAAATAATATGCATTTAATACTAGCGACGCCATTTATGTGTCAGACCGGGGACTTATCAGCCAACCTGTTAATTTTCAAAAATGGATTTAAATTTAAATTGTTGAACCAACCAAAGACCTTATAAGTACCAAGATGTCTAACGCAGTACAAAAAAATGTTCACACGAAATCCTAGCTATGGCACCAGAGGCTGGTACCAGCCTTCTACAGCAAAGCAAAATTTTCTCTCGGCTTTTGTTAGTCGAATGCCTTCTTTCGGGACGAGCGGTCGCTTATGCTGAGGAGCGGATAAAGCATGTCGAACGCTGAGGATGTAAAATGAGAAATCGTTTTGTCTCTCAAAAAACTTCGTATTAATTTGTCTTCGATTCAGTGCCGTAGCAACCATAGGGGAAAGAGGGAATTTCCCCCCCACGCATTTTGGTTTTTAACCATGAAAAAAACTAAAAAAGGAGAAAAAATAAATGACAATCGAAAAAACATGCATTGAAAGCGTGCATGTAATGTGGATTTAATTAAAATAGACGTTAAAATTGAAAAAATAATTTTGCCTCCCCACGCAAATTGAAAAAATAATTCCCCACGCAAAACAGAATTGCTACGGCACTGCTTCGATTTTCTAATTGATATGTTTTGTGTGCACACACATTCATGCAAGTAGGAAGAGAGAAAGTATGCCAGTTGGAAAATGTTAGGTTGAGCGATTTGCATTTTCGCAATGGAATTCCGAGGAATTCGTTGCTGAAAATTAACATTGCCATGTTATAGCAAATGTGAGGTACTATTTTCGTCTAGTTTCCGTTACGCTATCGCCAAATCCGTTTTTTACGTCTCATAAAGTTGTTTGAGATTTAATATTTGACTTTTGTCATCAATGAACTCACGAATGAACGAATTGCCGACTAGGATATTCTTGCTCTCTTATTGTCTCTAAAATTGAGAGTCTAAATTATGGAGCAATGATGCAGTGCTGGGAACTTGTGGGAATTTTCCCTTTTTGTGGGAATTTCAGTCAAAAATTTTGATCAAGTGGGAAAAGGGAATTTTTACTTTCGCGTAGTGTAAAATGTGGGAATTGGGATTTTGTATATTTTGTACGATGTTACACACCGCGGAAAAATCGATCGACCAATAAATCGTTGAAATCAGCTGTTTTTTTCAACAAGTTTTGCTTTCAAAGAGATATCGATATTAAGAAGTACGTCGATGTTCGGTTAATCGATGTTGATTCGACATCAATAAGTTTCGAGAATTATGGCGTCGAGGAAGAAGCGTTTCCAACAAAGTTGGATTCTGGAATTTGGATCCTGGTTGGAAGGTGTTGAAGGTGACGAGCATAAGGCGTTTTGTAAGGCATGCGGAGCCTTTTTCCAATGTGGAAAAAGCGACATCCAGAAACATGCCGCAACGACAAAACATTTAAAGAGCATTAATGCTTTAAAAACTACTAGAGTAACGGATATTTTCCACAAGACAATGTCGGAAGACGTCAAAATTGCAGACATAAAATTGGCTGCTTTTTTTGCAGAGCACAACGTTGCTTTTGACGTTATTGAGCACTTGGTTCCACTAATAAAAAGTATTTTCCACGACTCCAAAATAGCAAAAGAAATGAGCTTAAGTCGCCGTAAATTAACAAGCTTGCTGAAAAATGTTGTTGCAGCTCGAGAGGAAGAAGAGTTAATATCTATTTTAAAAGGAAGTAAAATTTTCAGTTCTTTTGGACGAGTCAACAGACATAAGCAATAGCAAAAATTTATGTTGCGTTGCACGTTATGTTAACCCAAGTAGCGGTAAAATTTGTTCTACTTTGCTAGTTCTGTTAAACATTGTCGAATCTGATGGAAGAGCAGAAAATTTGTTCAAATACTTTTCGGAATTCATCACAAAAAATAATATTCCGTTTGAAAACATTACTGGATTGGGAGCTGATAATGCTAGTGTAATGGTAGCCGAAAGGAATTTATTCTATACCAGACTTAAGGAAAAATGTCCGGCTATAGTTTTAGTGAAATGCACATGTCATTCATCAGCCCTAGCTGCTTCGCATGCATGCAGACAGCTTCCTAAAGAGTGGGAAGAATTTGTTCGAGATGTTGCTACTTATTTTTCTGAAAGTACTAAAAGTTCTATTGAGTTACTTGAATTTCAAGAGTATTTCGGAATGGCAAAAAAAAAATGTTGAAGCCCGCAAAAACTAGATGGCTTTCTCTCCAAGTTGCTGTGGAGCGTCTTTTAGAAAACTGGGATGTCCTTCAACATTTATTTCGACTTGCAGCCTTCGAAGACAAAAGGAAGAAAGCGGATTTTATATATCAGCAGCTAATTTGTAAGAAAAGTAAAACTTATTTCTTGTTTTTAAAATACTCTCTAATGTACTTTAATGAATTCAATCTACTTTTTCAAAGTGAAAAGATATTGATGCATTGTCTAATTAGCGAAAGCAAGCTTCTAATTTTAAAGCTAGCCCGAAAACTTTTGAAGCCTGCAGTTTTTTTGTTACCATGGAAAGATCAATTTGATGTTATGAAAGAACCGGAGGAATATTTTTTGGATGTTGGATCAATATATTGTGGCTATGAATATCAGGAATATAAAACTGAACTAAGTAATGAGGAAAAATCGGAGGTTGAGCTGTGCGCTTTAAATTTCTATAAAATTGCTTTATCAGAATTGATAAATCGTATTTCTTTCAACAATGATATAATGGAAAATTTGCAATTTCTAGATCCAAAGATTGCTCTTGATACTGTGAAAAGCTCAGATAAAACTTTAAGTAAACTTACAAAGCAATTTAATTTACCGAATAACAATATTGATTTAGAATATAAAAATATTTCTATATTTTTAAGTGTTGAACAAAAACTGACTCTAAAAAACCTTCCAATTGATTCATTTTGGAAAGAAATAGCAGATATGAAAAATATTTCTGAGGAGCCACTTTTTAAAAACTTGCAGAAACTAGTTGATATTGTTCTAACCATTCCGCATTCAAATGCTGAGGCGGAAAGAATATTTTCAATAGTGACTGACGTTAAAAATAAAAAAAAGGAATAGTTTAGGGCCTAAAACCCTCAATGGTATCGTAATCATACGATCATCATTTAAATCTAAAAATGTAACTTGTGTAAGTTACAATGTAACTAAACAACAAATTAAGATGCATAAAAAGAATATGTATAATTCAGAGAACTCAAATAACGGATAAACAAATTCGCATAAAAAAACAACTTATTGTAACCTCATAGTCCATCGTTTTTTGATGTATGTAATTAAGGTAAGTGTACCACGTAAGGCCCACCTAACACCTTTTCCATTACAGCGTACAAAGTATTGATGATAGAAACCCGATTGTTTTTGTGTTGTTTTATTTGATAAATTTTCTATAGAAAAACAAAAAATTCTACCAAAAATCATTATCGGAAAAGCTCCTAAAATGCGATTTAAAAAAACGTCATTTTGGGCCTTACGAGGAACATGTGTACCTTAAAAGGCCCACTTACACCTTCTTTGAGATAATGAACCCAAACTTGCATTCATTACTTTTGAAAGCCTTTTATGTTAATTTATATTGTAAAAGCTAGTAAAAAAAATTAAAATATCAGACAAAATTCGTTTATTTAAAAAAAAAATTAACGAATGTTAGTAACCTGTTTTTGATTAAGAATTAAAGATTAAACGCTATTTAAGCAAAAAAAAGGTATAGTTGCCGTCTTTTGACCTCAGAGCAACTCAATATAAGGTTTCTTAATGACCGTTGTTGAATTTTTTATGGTGGGCCTTCATAGGCCTTCCAAGAAAAAAAAATTTGCTATTGATTTTTTTACCATAAACATACCTCTGTATCTTCACAATACAACAAACTTTGTTATTTTAAGAAAGCAACACACAATTTCACTATAGATCATTATTTTTTAAGCATCGTCCACTATAAAAATGGCTTTTTTACGCCTCTGTTATTTTCAATTGACTGTGGTCGCCGCAAATATAGTGCGATTGTCTTAATTTTTTATTTCTACGAAATAACTTGAGGACATGTTTCAACATGTGCAAGTACAGAAACATTTGATAGTTAGAAGTTGATTAAAATGAAAGTGGGCCTTACGAGGAGCCGGGCCTTACGTGGTACACTTACCTTAGTTTTAAGATTTTGTTTTTAAGTTTGAAGAATTTATTTTGTTTTTGTTGAAGAAGGTCTTTTTTTGTTGTTGATATACTTTAATAAACTTTTAATAAATAATATTTCAAGTTTTTATTCATTTTCTTGTAAAAATACATACATATAACAAGTGGGAATTTTTGTGGGAGTTTTGATGAGAGTAAAGGGAAAAAATTATAATATTGGGAATTTTTGAGGGAATTCCAGTCAAAAAAAGGCCCCAGCACTGCAGTGATGTTCAAAATATTCTGGCTCTCAGCCTTGCATTAATGTGAGTGCACAAAAAAAAAAATTGAAAAACGAAGACAAAACGAACCGCTTTTTTGAGAGACAATAAGAGAGCAAAAACTTTTTTCGCTCTTCCTAACCTGCTTCATAGTTTTCAAAATTTGATTCGCTTTGTGCCATTGTATGCGCGTTAGACATCTTGGTAGTTATAAGGTCTTTGAACCAACCAAGGACATACTTGAAATGACAAGATATTTAAAAAAAAAATTCAAAAAAAAAATACCTATACAAGAAGAAATGTCAAAAAAAATTTAATTAACGTTCAAAGCCAGCGCTGCTCAAAAATGCCACCAGTGGCAAAAATTTTTTTTGCCTTTCACACACATAGATTGCGTGAGCGAAGAAGAGAAAAATTTTTGTCTATTGCGAACCATGTAGGACTGTAGGTCTAACTGTCGACGTCGAAAAGCCTCTGCCGCGATGGGGATATACACCATTAGGCAGGCATAGGAAATTCAACAAATTGGGGATATTCACCAAAAAGCTACCAACAAAAACCTTAAGCAGGAATATGAAATTCAACAAATTCGAGAAATTCACCAGAAAGCTACCAACAACAATACGGGTAGACACAAAGTGGCACTATGATGCCACTTGCAAGAAAATTATCAAAGAAACACGGCGTCAGCTCGGTTTTTTATATTGCTTGAAAAGTTCATAATTGAAACGTTAATAAATATATTGCGATATGTTTTTGCTCAATGTGCGCGAATGTTTTCATTTTGTAATAAATTTACATACATTTTTGACTACGGCTACGAATTTGATTGTACATAGAATTTAGTATTTTTGCTGAAACAGTGTGATCAAAAAGTTATGTGGACAAGGTAGGACTAAAAGAACAATATCTATTTCTCCTTAATATTGAAAATCCTTTATTAGTTTTATGTTTTTCAAACTTTTCATGGCATTTTATGAGTTTGGTAGATATTTTATATGTAATGTACTCGAAAATAGCCCAAAATTAAAAATAAAAGTGGCAATGCATTTCACCACAGCAGAGCTAAATATTTCGCTGCCATAGCATGCTTCTCTTTTCCTCGTGCTATATGCATATGTTGAAGCAGCGTAGCTCTAACACATTGCAGGGATTAGGAAGAAGAAGAGTTAGACCTATAGTCCTATATGTTGCGAACTGCCGAACGAGAAGGTTGTCGACGCTCGCAATAAGAGAATACCATATAGGACTATAGGTCTAACTCTTCTTCTTCCTAATCCCTGCAATGTGTTAGAGCTACGCTGCTTCAACATAGGCATATAGCATGAGGAAAAGAGAAGCACGCAATGGCAGCAAAATCTTTAGCTCTGCTGTGGTGAAATGCATTGCCACTTTTATTTTTAATTTTGGGAGATTTTCGAGTACATTACATATAAAATATCTACCAAACTCATAAAATGATATGAAAAGCTTGAAAAATATAAAACTAATCAAGGAAACTCAATATCAAGGAGAAAAATAAATGGTTTTTTAGTTCTACCCTGTCCACTTAACTTTTTGATCACACTGTTTCAGCAAAAATGCTAAATTCTATGTACAATCTAATTCGCAGCCGTAGTCAAAAATGTATGTCAATTTATTACAAAATGAAAACATTCGTGCACATTAAGCAAAAACATATCACAATACATTTACTAAAGCTTCAATTATAACTTTAAAAGCTATATAAAAATCCCGAGACGACGCCGTGTTTCTTTGATAATTTTCTTGCAAGTGGCATCATAGTGCCACTTTTTGTCTGCCCGTATTGTTGTTGGTAGCTTTCTGGTGAATTTCTCGAAAGAGTTGAATTTCCTATTCCTGCTTAGGGTTTTTGTTGGTAGCTTTTTGGTGAATTTCTCGAAAGAGTTGAGTTTCCTATCCCTGCCTAATGGGGAGTTTCTTATTAGCGGCAGAGGCTTTTCGACGTCGACAGTTAGACCTACAGTCCTACATGGTTCAAAGCAAATGGCCATAGAGCACTCTGCTGAAAATGACCCAAAAAATAGCCATCGGATGGACTTCATCCGATTTCGTGACTCCGTTTTGGTGACTGCTTTCGCAATGCTTAAAAAGTTCTAAGATGAATACATATCTTATATGTCTTATTTTATAAAACAAATGAGAATTATACCGAACGAAAAGAAATGTAATTAAACATATTTCCTTTCAATTCAACCAAAAATGTTGTTGGCTCAACCATTTTTCTTTTGAAATTTTTGTTCTGCTCGAAAATCAAAAGGACTGTGAATAACAATGCGCCCATTTAAAAAAATCATGGTTATGTTCGCTCAGTGCAGCGTAAACGATTCTTTGTCTCATTGTATGAACATTAGGTTTCTCTGATAAGCCGTTTCTTTGAAATTTTCATTTCAGAAAAATCAAATTTTTGTTTTCTCAAAACTTCAAAACCCCATACCTCCCAAAATATGGATCCAAAAAAAAAAAATATATATCGCACACCCTCTTCTAAGGTGACACAACTCAAAATTTCCCATTTTTCAGAAAACGCCAAAAACAAATTGCGTCGCTGTGTCAATCAAAGCAAGAAGAAAGGCATTGACGGGATATTTAGGCTTTTTATAATAACCAAAACGGAATAGAATTTTTCGTGCAGGTAGAGAGGTGAACTATGATCAAT
Source organism: Chlorops oryzae (assembly GCA_020466095.1). Taxonomy (NCBI): domain Eukaryota; kingdom Metazoa; phylum Arthropoda; class Insecta; order Diptera; family Chloropidae; genus Chlorops; species Chlorops oryzae. Next base: position 11,954 of record JAIPUU010001556.1, read on the forward strand.
TTCCATATGTTAACTCAAAATTGACGATTTTTGAGTTGTGTCACCTTAGAAGAGGGTGTGCGATATGGGTCGAATAATATTTGATAAAGAATAGAAAAACATATATTTCGATCGAATCCGTTCCTGGGGGGGTACAAATGTTCGTGGAGTGACCCATATATATATATAATCTACTTATGAAATAAACTTTATACCTTGCCTAAGGCATGTATTTGCAGAATTAATTTTGCCAAATGACTCTTAGCGCTCATCAATTCGATTGGATTTTGAGTGAGTACCCGTCGAATCCTCGGATCTAAATATATAACATATAGGATTACATCATTGGATGTAAGAATTGCGTCTCTCTTTTCGAGGCATTGATCTAAAACGGCACTGTGCTTATATTTATTTGCTTTTATAGTTAGTTTTAGCTCTAACCACAACTTATAAAAATCGCCATAATAATTTTTCGTAGCAATATGTATCGGCTCAAAAAGCATTCCTATACACATTTAAATCTTCCCACTCACAGCTGGTCAAATTCAGTGACGTGTCAACATGCTCATCACAAAAGTCAGCAAATAGAGCAAGAGTTTTGAGCATACTGAAATTTGAGTTCCACCTGGTTGAACGTCCAGTATTGGCTGAGGTAAGCCCTTAGCCATAATCGCCAACCTAATAAACAAAAGCAAGTTAATAAAACATTGCAATAATTTGAGAACATACCTGAAAGTGGGAGTCCTCAAGGTTTTGACTACCGGTAAGATCTGTTCCGTTTTCCTTTCAAAAATCTTTAACTCCGAGCTGTATTGTACGGGCCGCACATTATATCGGCCCTATTGAAAAAAAATTTTATATTTTCTTGCTTTGCGCTGTCTTCTGAGTCTGAATCATACTGCAGTTCTTTGTTCAATATGTCGACCGCTTTGATTAAATTTCTACCATTGTCAGTGGTCACAGAATATATTTGTTTTTTGGTTATGTTAAATTCCTGCAGGATTTCCTCAATCTCTAGGCATTTTGACGTATTTTCCTGTTTATCAAAAGCAAAACAATTCATCAATATCTCATCCAGTTTTCGCCCCATTTTAATAAATTAAATAAAAACGGAGAAATTGAGAAATCAGCCCGTATTGATTTCGAATTTTTTCATTTAATTGTTAAATTGAAAAACTCTGAAATCACGGCTATTGAGAATGAAAAAATAATCCGATTCTGAGAGCCTGGTATTTTATCAGAGTGACTGAGCTTTCGGTTGATGGAAATGTTTTATGATTTATACTACCTTTGCCCTCACTGGCTAAAATACTGTGTATTTTTTGGTCAGAACTTAAGACAATTCTTGAAGTCCCGCGAAATACGCATTATGTAGTTCTGCACTGCAAAACAAGTAAGAAAGCTAAAGTCGGTCAAGCCCGACTTTGAAATACCCAGCGTCCCGACATTATTTGCGCACTATGGTTTGCCTCTCCATTTGTGCGCGTGGCAGTGGGCGGGCCACATAAATTTTTTTCCTTCACCTTTTATTCGCCTTGGTCAACCTATGTTGTGAATTTGACGATTCTACGCCTTTTACTTCACAAGTTACGATAAACCTTTATTTGTGGGCTTATTTGTGGGCGTGGATCGAGGAGTACGGCGTCCAGTTTTCCAAGATATGTCTCTTTACGTAGTTTACCAGTACACGAAATATCAATGAAATGTGTTGAGTGGTTCGCAAGTTACAAGCATTTTACTGAAAACACATTAAATTCATTTGTGGGTGTGGCAATGGGCGGATGTCTCCCATTTTTACTTAGGACCATACTCGAATCCCCCGATATACCTGTGTGCCGAATTTCGACTGGTTGGTCCAGTCGTTTCGGAAGAGATCCGGACACAGACGGACGGACAGACGGACATGTCTAAATCGATTCAGTTTTTGATCCTGATCAAGAATATATGTACTTATATATATGTCTATATCTACGGAGCTTAGTTCTGGCTGTTACAATTCCCTGCAGTAATTGAGACTCACCCCCTACTCACCTATGGTTAACCTCTAAAAGACTACAACTAGTCGCCACATAATTTACTCTAACATGCATTCAACTCACCTCTTTAACATGGGGTCTACATTAGAAAGAGAGTAGTGCATGTAAGACTCACCCATGGTGAGACGTTTTGGGTGAGTTGGAGGTCAATTGACGATTTTGTTAATTTATGGAAAAAAATTTTGTTAATTTTTGTTTTATTTATTTATTTATTTATTTTTTTGTTTTTTTGTTTTAAATCTTTTTGTTTAAATATTAATAATTTTTTTTAATTTTCTCGTCTCGGACGATCCTCGAACCTCGTATCTCTGGGTTGGTAAGTCGAAGTCTTAACCATTACGCTAAACAAGGAAATTTAATATATTGATCAAAATGCTGAGTTGAGTTTTTGGTTGCTCAAGTTTTTGTAAAATAAAATAGAATTTTTCATAGCAAAAAATTTTCAATTGAAAAATAAATTGTACTTAAAAAATAATTAAAAAATGAAAAAATACTTACATATTAAAGAACAAATTTTTTATTTTTCAAAATTAACGAATAAAAAAAATAAATTAAAATATGAACATAAAAAAAACCTTAGGCAATAGAGAAGAAAAAAAAAATGCAAAACCGAGCCAGGGATCGAACCTCGACCTACGCGGTTGCTGAGCGAGAGTCTTACCCTTTACGCTAATCAACTGTTGACGGTACGTCGATCAGAATGCGAACTTAAATCAGACAACAACAAGCGCATAGCAAGAGTACAAAAAAAAATGAACTCACCGCCCCTCGATCTCTTACGGAACAGTCAGCGGTGAGACCTATAGAGGTCGACCTTAGGTTAGACGTGCTCCATAGTTTTTATGGTCTAGTTGCTAACAGTCTCACCTAAGGTGGGTCCTATTGTGCAAACTGACCGCTCGTTTACTACAGGGTTACTACAGGGTTTCAAATACAAATACCAATACCATTACAAATACCTAAGTAATTAAAAAAATAAATACTAAGTACAAATTCTTGGTATTGGTACTTGAAGATAACTAAAATCAAATACTCGGTATTTGAAAAAAGCAATTACAAGTCCAAATACTCGAGTATTTACAGAGCAAAATTTCCAAATACCTGAAAATACTATTTAAAAGTATACTTTTAAATACTTCTGTAAATACTTAGACAAGGTGCAATGTTTTTATTTGTATATGTTAGCAAAAACACAAAAAATTCCAAAAGAAGAAAAGCAAAAACATTTCAGCCGCAGCACAGTATGAAAAATTTCCTTTCAAAGAGCAGAAAACTTCATAACTATACCAAGAAAATAAAAAAATTTATTTTAAAAGCTTAAATTTTTTTGAAATGTATTATTATAAGCCTTTAACAGTACTAATTTTTGGAATGAGGAATCGGTGAGGCTCTGTCTTCTTGAATCGTTGACTATGCCGGCAAATGAGAAAAGCCTGTCTACTGGGGCAGAGGACATCACAGTTTATGTTTTCCGCCCACCTCAAATATAAAATTTCGTAGTCCCCAGTTTCATCTTTAGGATTTAACGAAGTCGAGTTTTGCCTATTTATTTCTCCACCGTTCAGAGTTGATTCTGAAAAAGATTTTTTTTAACCCTTTGATTAAAACCAAGAACGTAAAAGAACCGTAAATTTAAATTGTGTATGGAAAAACAAAATGAAAACACATAAAATTCAAATGTATTACCTAAATTCATTTCTTCCAATGGACTGTTTTTATCAATAGCAAGTTAAAAACGAGACGCATTTTGCACACTCGGTCTGACGGGCCTTAAATTTTCCGCAATGGAGAGATTGACTCACTACAAGGATTGATTTAAGTATATCTTTTGACTCATCCAAAGAGCGGGCCAAAACAAGTTGTCCGATCGCAATAAAAAAAATCGTTTAACCATCGGTTGCACGTTTTTTAAAATTTTTGCATATTTATTGATAAAGTGTGCATTATCAATTCTTATGTAACAGTCGATATTCTCTCCCACAAAACAAGCATTCATATACTCTGTCATTGTTTGATATTTTGTAAACGTGTTTATACCAGCAATAATCAGGGCTTTGCTGTCATCGCAAACAAACTCTTTTGGAGGGAGCGCACCTAGTTTTTTCCAGAAACGGAGCCAGTTTGCGATATGGTTTGCATCATGCCTCTCCGACAGCAGATTGTTTTTTTCCGGTATGAATCACGACTGCATATAGAAAAATATTTCCTGAAGTATACTTTTCTAACTATTCGCCCGGTTGCATCAACAATGATTCTACTATCCGCACACGGAGAGAAATAAGTGTCCGAAATATAATTGGAACCAATTACATATGTGATTGGAGCCTTGCCCCGATTGCATTATCAATTGGAGCCAATTACAATATAATTAGAAAATGAAAAATACTCAATTACTCAATTACTTATATAATTGCATATAATTTTATCATATATGTAATTTCGTTCTGAACACATATGTAATTACATCTGATTATATATATGATTGTATTTATTTTACAGTTTGTTCTTATATTTCTCAAATGGTTTATAATTTCGATCGTATATAACGTGTTTGAATTTTCAAAATCCTTACGCACTGCAAGGGGCTGGTGGGCCAGGAAGAAGACGTGGTGAAATATATTCCGCCCAATCGTGGAGAATGCCCCTTTCTTTATTGCTATATTGAATGTATTTTAAGTTGCAGGGGATCACAAATTTAATTAGACGCAATTATGTATATAATTCGATACAATTACATACATCTTTTCAGCCGATTATATATTTAAATGGACGGAATTATATATGTAATTGAAATTATTATTTTTTTTATCATTTCATACAATTACATATATAATTGGAGGCAATGAAAACTATAATTGGACGCAATTATGAAAATATAATTACATCATACCCAATTACATATGTAATCCCTGCAAAATATAATTGGGTATGTGATATATTTTCTCTGCGTGCAAGATTTGTTTGGCAATATGAATTATAAATTTTAAGCTGACTTGTTTAGGAGAGGTAAAAAAAAAAATGTCCCAATATCATGAATTGAATTCGTTAAAGAACTCGATTTCAACATGCAAAGAGCTGTTAGTGGATTCTTATGCATATACGATGAAAGTGCATATTGCTGACAATCACATCTGAAAAAAAAAATAAATTTATTGAAGTGAAAACTTCTATAGGCGCGTTGTGCAGGGAGCAAATCTTTACCCTGCAGGAGTTGAGACTCACCCCCTACTCACCTATGGTGCACCTAAAAAAGACCGCAACTAGTCCCAATAAGATTCTAGTGATGCTGAACAACCCTCTTGGTTGCAAGTTGTTTCTCTTAATTTGCTGTGAAAGTTTTGGTCGTTTGTGAGGCAATCAAGCGATGACGATAAAACAGGGCAATTCGCAGTCAGCTCGTAGCAATACTTTTGGCAGCGAGTGATTTTTGTGAAACACGGAATTTTCTCAAAGAGTGCTTGGCATTTTTGGCAAAGTTCTAACAGATACTTGGCATTGAAGGAAAAATCAGTTTTCATTTAAATCGCCCTGAATTTCGAAAATGTTGGCCAATACTTCGGCTCGAAGCTTATAAGACAGGGTATTAATTCCACTTTTCTTGACCTGCATTAGAAGATTCAAAAACGGGGTTTCGTTAGAAAATAAATCATGAATTTTCTCCAAGAAACTTTTGTGATCAATAACAGCAGTCAAAAACAAGTGAAACACGCAATCAAATGCACATGTGTTACTGAGGCATGTGTTTCAGGGCCTGCCAGAAGTGTCTCAACACTAGCTAACAAATAATGAGCTTATGGTAAATAAACATTAGCAATAATTGAACCCACTGCTGGAATTTAGCACCAAAAAAAATGTTTGATTTAAGAAACACTCCGTTTAAAGAAAATTGTTCGCACCAGCGTGGTTTGTGGTTCCAATACCCTTTGACAAATGTAGCAGGACCCTCAAGATCTTTCGATATACTCCCAAAACGATCACACTGCCCTTTGGTGTATTAAACACATGTCCCAGGGACTGATAGATGTGCCTCAACACTAGCTAGCAGATAATGGATCGCATGTAAATAAAATCTTGCCAAATTGAGTTACCCGCTCGAATTAGTTACGGCTTGGTTCTCTGAAAGTTACCAGAACAGAAAAAAATTTCTTACTTTTAATTTATTTATATCCTTTCCGGATACTATTTATACGAACGTAATGCGTTTTTGAGGATACTGCTTATATAAACGTAATTCGGTTGACCGGCTGCGACAAGACTTTTCCTTCTGAACCTGGTCCTTTCCAAGAAAACGCGTTGAATCCCTTTTAAACAGTATTTATTGACTACTTATTTAATTATACATTATTTTAACTTACTTTAGTTTAACGATGACTGACTGAAGCGACGATTCCATACTGTAGACTACCGTAGACTCCCAGAACATTGGTTGATCAACATCTTCTATAGTGAAAACGCTACCTCTGCCCCCACTGATCGCTGCTACCATAGCAGTGCCGTAGGTCACTAATTTTTTGCTGTGTTTCTGGTGACACATATCCAACTCAGCATATTTGGATATTTATTGGGTCACCTGTGCCGCGCTGTGACACATATCCAACTCAGCATATTTGGGTATTTGGTCACCTCTGCTGCGCTGTGGCCAGCGTGCCAATGCAATATGTGTCAAAACGCCAGCTTGCGTTTTCGCCTCGATTGCTTAAGCTCTGCTTTGCTTACTTCGATTTATTGATATTGCTCAATCGATGCGCGTGTGACATAAATTTGGTGTTTATGATCTGATTTCTTTGTTGTTCTTCTCATTGCTTGCAATTGGCTAACAACACCCCCAACTGCTGACGCTGTCTCGGTATCCTGTTGCGCCGCTCCTGATATTTTTGATCTAATTGTTTCGAGACTCCTACGCTTTAAGAACTCCCTTTTTATTATGTCACAAAGCTCATCCAGGCTATTAATTGTACGCTGATTAATTTTTACATAAGCTACGCCAGATAGTCTATTTTTTATGCATTTTATAATGTCTCTTATATTGCTGCCATTTACTACTCTTTTCAATAACTCTTTTCCTGTCACCAACTTGTCCACTTCCAGGCTTAATTCTGGATTATTTGATCCTGAGAAATAAGGCACAAGGCGAGTAACCATTTTCATTAGTTCATCAACTTGCTCTGGATTATTCATTATCTTTCTTATTGAAGGCAAACTGCTCGAAACAGGGGGTTGAGACTGAGAATTAGGTGTGTGAATGCAAGATTCAATTGTTTTTATAGGAGGATTTGTATTTGTCACCGTCACCGGTGTCATTTTATTTTGGGCAGGGCCTGTGCTTGTGAACGCAACAGGCGTATAATCAATATTTCCTGTATTTGTGCTTGTCGTTCTTACTTTTCGTGTCGGATTTGGAGTGGAAGAAGTGGCACAGACTGTCCTTAAGTTGTTTTTTCAATTTTTTAACTTCTTGTTTCAAATAAATTTCTTCTTCGTCACTTGCTTCTAGACTTGCTTTATCCTGCTTGATCACCTCTCCAGTTTCTTTTCCTACTGCCCGTTTTAATATTTCCCTGAGAGTGTCGTTCTGCTTTTCCGAAACTTTTATTAAATTATCCTTTTCTTCGATTTGCTTTCTTAATTTCTTACAGTTTCTGTCAAGAAGTGTTATTGTTTCTTCTAACTTTTTAGCTTTATCTTTTGAGACTTGACTTAAAGGAGCTACTGTATCCTTGATTTTGTTAATGAGGAAACTTGCTTCTTCAAGTTTTGTAAATCGGCCTAACACGGGTTGATCTTTAATTAGTTGCGAAATTTCTTTATTCAAAATTACCTCCTTTACTAATTCCCACGTATTTGATACAATTGACTTCGCATCTTTTTCTGACTGATAAGAGTCTGTCTAAGTTTTTCTAATTCTTGTTCCATAGGAAATGTAAATTTGTACACTATGCTACTTTAAATTCTGAACGCACCATTTTTATACCCGACACACTCTGTGTCGAGGGTATATTGCGTTTGTTGGGTTGTGTGTAACACCCAGAACCAGTCGAGATAGACCATACAAAATGTATATAGAAATGATCAGCGTCACCAGGAGATTCGATTTAGACATGTCCGTCTGTCTGTCTGTCTGTATACAGTTATCTTATCGAAGGAGTTGAGCTATCTTGACAAAATTTGGTATGCGTGCTCACGGGGACATGAGTAAGAACAAGTTCGAGAATGGACCCGATCGGACCATTTTTAGGGGTACCTCCAGTACTAGGGTCTGTTACGAAAATCACAAAAACTGCTCTAAACTCGAAGTTTTTCAACATATTTTGATGAAATTTGATATTTGAACATGTTTCAAGGCAAGTAATACGATTTCCAAAAATTTTAAAAGTGGGCGTGGCAGAAGGGCGTTTTTGGAAAATGGTCCCCTACACCCGAACTTCAAATGGGACTTGAACGAAAGTTGGCACTTATGCTTCTTTTGTAGCCATAAACATTCTCCCAAAAAATTTCCTGGATCGGTCCATTATTAAGGCTACCTCCAGTACTAGGGTCTGTCACAAAAATCTCAAAACTGCCTCAAAATCGGACTTTTTCCAAATATTTCAATGAAACTTAGGATTTGAGCGTATATCTAAGCCTCCTATTAGAATTCCAAAAAATTGGAAAAGTGGGCGTGGCAGAGGGGCAGTTTTCATAAAGAAATATAACAAAAGTCGGTGTATTGGGCCCCCATATGGCCTTAAACACCTCTTGATATTAAAAATTATTTGAACACGTGTGTCTGTGTCGGGTATTCTATTGTCAGGCTCGCCTGACTATAACACCCTTACTTGTTATTGCTCCGTTTGATGACATTTTTTTCAATGTATTGCCAGCGACGAATCTGCTACCGTTGATTTTATTACTAATTGAATTTAACACTTTTGGACTCATGAATCTCACTGTTCCGTTCTTTTTAAATTATATACATTTTTTTTTCACAGGATAAATATTTTTATCAAAGTAGTACCGGCAGAGGACGATAAAACGTTACTCCTGGATATCTACTTCGATTTAACTACCGCATCCGCCTGCGCCGCTAGACACTTGAAATTTAGAGCTTCGTTCACCCGGGTCTGATTCTGTCAGGTTTTAAAACCAAAAAAGGTTCCGCTTTACTTAACTCTTATTTTCATATGCCACATCGCTCAAACGCATTAGGATAGTTTCTTAAAAATTTTTATCCTTGACTCGAATCCAACCGAAAGTCGGTCGAATACCGGCTGCGCCAAAATGTTGTGGTTATAAAAGGGATGTATCAGTCTGGCTCCTTCAGACTAATACACAGACCTAAATATCCTTTACAAATAAAATTCAGGACACACGGAATTCAATTCAGTCCTTTTATTATATAACTTATTATTTCAATTACATTATTTTGATCCTACTCTATCTCCTGTTTTACTCGAAAGGACTTCCCTAATTCCATATCTAACAATTAAGTCTACGCTCCGCTGTCGTGGCCCTTGGGTGAGTACGTGCACCGGAGTCGAGACATTGAATACTTGATCATAAGTCCTCTTGTCGAAGTTGATGGTCCCTTTTTATAAGAAGAAAGTGCTTAGGCTGCACTCTTTCGCCAAATCTAGAACATTTCCGCAATGATGAATCGACTATTGCCCAATATCGCTGTTCGCTATAACTTCTTATTTCAGCTGGTGTTAACGCAGGTCGTCGTTCTCATAATTGCTGACCTACTTCTGCACTCAAGTTTCAATTCAAGTTATGGTGACGATATTCGCTGGTCTTGCAAAAACGGTTGACTCTATCTGTCGATCAGTTCACGCTAGGTAACACAGTGAGTACTCGTATGTTGTAACTCACAACACAATGTTTTCATTTTAAGAAACATCTAAAACATAGTTTTCGACTAAGTTTTTGTTTTCCGAGTTTTTTCCCTTCCAGTTTTCTGAAGCACGAAGGTGGTCGTTTTGTTGAAAATCGTTTCCTGTTTTTCCTTTTAAAGTTTTTCGTTTGAAGTTACTTCTTTTATAATCCATTTTTTGCTTTGTAGCAGCACGCTCAAATTTGCAAGTTGCTTCTATTGACCTCATATGAGCTATAATGAATTTATCCCCACGAATTGGACAATTGAAAATACTCATATCGGAATGTTTAAGGTCTTTAAAATCATGTAGGAGTGTAGGTCTAACTCTTCTTCTTCCTAATCCCTGCAATGTGTTAGACTTACGCTGCTTCAACATAGGCATATACCATGAGGAAAAGAGAAGCACGCTATGGCAGCGAAATCTTTAGCTCTGTTGTGGTGAAATGCATTGCCACTTTTATTTTTAATTTTGCGAGATTTTCGAGTACATTACATATAAAATATCTACCAAACTCTTAAAATGCCATGAAAAGCTTGAAAAACATAAAACCAATCAAGGAAACTCAATATTAAGGAGAAATAGAAATTGTCCTTTTAGTGCTACCCTTTTTACCATATAGAACTATAGCTGCAACTTCGGCCAAATTTTGGCGCGTTATGGCATGATTTGGTGAAAAAGTTCAACTGTGGTGAACCACGCCATAAGCCGAGTGTTGTGGTGAACCACGTAATAGTAAGTATGGTGTACCACGTAATAGCTTTTGGCCGAAGTTGCAGCTATAGTTCTATATGCTTTTCACATAGCTTTTTGATCACACTGATTCAGCAAAAATACTAAATTAGAGTTAGACCTACACTCCTACATGCTTTCTGGTGAATTTCTCGAAAGAGTTGAATTTCCTATTCCTGCTTAAGGTTTTTGTTGGTAGATTTTTGGTGAATTCCTCGAAAGAGTTGAATTTCCTATACCTACCTAATGGTGAATTTCTTATTAGCGGCAGAGATTTTTCGACGTCGACAGTTAGACCTACACTCCTTCATGCTTAAAATAAGCCTCAATAATTGAGAACGTACCAACATCGTAGGGAGAAGAGAATTTTTCTTTCATATCGTTGGTACAAAGAGGAAAAAACCGAGTCAAGTTTTCAATTGCGTCAACAACCTGTGTCAAATCGTACGGATTGGGGCGTTCATGTTTGTTGCATTTTGAAGCAATTGATGTGGCATGACTTTTAATGCCTTCAATATACTCATATATTGAATCATTGACTTCGGGTATTGTTCGTCAGAGTCTGAATCTTGCAAAACATGATCGTTTTCTTCAGCATCACATGCACAAGTGAAAGTCTTTATCTGGCTGAAGAGGTAGTCTTCGCTCTTTTGACTAGCAATATCGTCGACAAATTCATCTTTCCCAATGCATTCGCTTAATGCAACAACGAAAATTGCGAAGAGTAACTTTTCGAATACAACCAAGCTATTGCATAGCGTTAATACACCAATTCACCTTAAATAAAAATCTTTCAACTTGCCCGATCTTCTGCTAAAGACTTTTTCCTACACATCATTTTAATTAAATGATTTAAATCTAGCCGAATAAATGTGTGCAGCGGATGTTGCAGATTTTCCCCGGAGAGCCAAAGGAAACAGTCGGAGATATATGTTTTCAAGCGTCGCTCATTGAAACTTAAAGATATGGCGTTTAGTTCTGCCAGTGAAAAGCGCAAACAACTTCTTCTGGAATATAGTTTGCCAACGATAACCAGCCAGCAATTTATTCTAATCATCGAATGCTTTGCTGACAATATTTGAAAAATTGTAGTAGTTTCGTCTCGCCATTCGGTTTTTTATGGCCAAAACTACTCCTTCCGTAGCATCGATGACATTTTTTCGGATTTTTTTGATGTTCTTATATACAAGAATTTGCATTTCCGAGCAATAAATGCAATAAAATTCGTCAAGTCCTATTGCTTTGATATATCCAGAAAACTCTCCGAAATACTTCATGTGCAGCAACGATTCAATAATATCGAGACCTTTCTCGATTCCAAAATGTTTGTTTATCGCTTCTTGTCGAAGTTTTCTAAGAACAGTCGGGTTGGGCAGGTAAGGTGGTTCGTCATTTTCAAATTCCATGTCCTTGGAAGCTTCGTTACAAAAAAGTGATGCCTTTTTATACAAAAGACCTTTGCCAACAACATTGCGCATTAACCCTGTAATTGGGCGTTTCTTTGGATGCGGCTGTCCTCGGGTGTCAAACACAGAGATTCGAATATTAACGCGAGCACCCGGATTTGGCTCGTCCAAGCAATATCCTTCAAAAGGGGACAGACATTCTTTGAAGTTTCCTACATTCGTTAGCCAAGATTTTTCAGTTTTCTTACTTATGTATTCGCACTCGCTTGAAAACAAATGCACATTGCAATTTTTGCGTGTCATAACAAACCTTTGCGATATCGTCGGTCCTAGGTTCTCAGAGGGAGTATTTGTCATTTATTGGCAGGGTTCGGAAATCCATTCTTTTCGATTCGTTCGCGAACGAACCGTTATCACACGAACTGAATTTTTATTTCGTTCGCGAACGAAATGCTTTTCGAGCATGTGAACATATTTTAAGGCATTAGGTGTACTTTCCATAAATATAATAGGTGGGCATGGAAAAAATCTCGATTATCGTAGAGTAATTGCCCAGAAATCCGCGTCTTTTATAGTCATTCGAATTTCTAGAACACTATCTTCATGGACGTGGTATTGGGACTTGTTTAAAAAAATTTTCGAACATACCCACAATAAGTAATCATTTGTGTGTATCGGGAAATTGTATCGCCAGGTTCTTCTGACTGTAACCACCTTACTTGATCTTTACTAGCCTATCGAAAATTAGTTTTTAAGAATGGCACTCCTGGTCACAAAACGAAGACTCAATTATTGCGTATAATCTTGGCTTTCACTTATCTATACCGCTTGTAAATTCTACTCCATTCTAATCATAACCTTAAGTTTTTTTCTGTTGTTGAAAGTCCGCCGGCTTTCAAAATTTCAGACCCACCGAGGAACTTCTCTTGGAAATCTCCATAATTGGACAAAATCACTATTTTATATAATCGAGAAGAATTTGAAAGATTCGAAAATAAAGCCTTATCTCGAAACATTCAATTTCGTCTACAGCATTCTCCTTTTAGTTCCATAGATTTCCCCTCCCGCAATAAAAATATCGAACCATTACCAAATAACATTTCCACTTTTTTGATTTGTTTTCATTTGGTCACATTTTCAGTACACGATTATTTTCTGTTAATTCAATCATTTGTGCTTCTTTCCATTAAACTTTGGCTTCTTTCCTTTCAGGTTTTCATGATCACTGTTGACTAGATTTTGATAGCTTATACTTTACCTTCTTTCTCACACTGGTTCGTAGATTCCGCTTGACTTTCTCTGCTGTCTCCATGCACCTCTTTGATTTTCCTTAATGTCCACCTCTTGATTCGCGTCAATCCTATTGGGTTCACCTTAAGCGCCGGACTAAAAAATAATTAATTCATACATATATGCTGCAGGGTGGCACGTCGGTGTAAATAATTTACCTACCTCTTCTTTTGGATTAATATCCAATCTTGGCCTCTCTACCGCAATCTATAACAGAATCCAAAAGATGAAAGTCAATATTTTTCATATATCCAAAAGTTTCTCATACCAACCTCACAAGCATCTATTGATAAATTCCTCTTTCGGCCTGCGTGTTTTACTTGACCGCCAGAAAGTGGGGCTGGGCTGCTTGTTGTCTTTTTGTTCTTCGTTTCCAAGTCACTGTCCCATTCCTTCATGGAATTATTTATTTTATTCCTCAAACCCATAACCCGATAAAACTTTTCACTTACAGCTGATCTAGAGCTCTGAGGGCCCAAACATTCCTCAGGTGTCATCAAGTCGGGCTCTGCAGGTTGAAACTCGACCTCGGCGTAGCGATCTCCGCAGCAATATTTATTAAATCCGATGTGTTCAATGAGGCCACGGTTTCTCGCTTTGTAAATAGAATCCTCAATCGTTTTGGTGGTGTAGGATAATTTTGGGGTGGTCTCTGTCAACTTATCTTCGACTATCCGGACAATCTCAGTCAAAGTAACGTTAATACTTGGATTATTATTAGTTACAGCTTCCATCGCCTTGACTACCTTTTGAAGTATTAATTCCTGTACTTTCCGTTTCGGCTTATTGTGATTCTCCATTTCGTGGTCTCCTTTTATATATTCAGTGTATAGCAAAAGTAAGTTTCCACCAGTTGGTGAACAGTTAAATTACGAAAAACTTTTTAACGGTAAATCTTTAAATGCATTTATTCATATAACTGAAAGACTTGTTCTATGTCATTGTAAATTAATAATATCCACAGTGTCAACCTTGGTTCTGTGACATTTTTGCCAAACGACTTTCCATTGAATGAACAAGGCGTTCGCATTCTTCTGATGTAATTTTTTTCTTTAATACATCGCTTTAACTCAACAATATTCTGTGGGGTTTGCTCTGCTATTCGCATTTGCAGGATGGCCCAAACATTTTCAATAGGTGAAAGGTCAGGACTTTGCGGTGGCCACTCCAAAGTATTGATTTTTTCATCCTTAAGATAATTGGTGACCTTTTTTGCAGTGTGTATTGGAGCATTGTCCTATTGGAAGATGAAATCCGGCCCAATGAGACTTCTTCCTTCAGGTATTCCAGCAGATTAAGGTACTCCAGTCGTGTGTAAGCAGCCCCAAACCATTACACCCTTCTCAGCACCCTTAAATGTTGGCTTCACGCAGTTGTAACATAGTGCGTCACCCTTTCTTCGCCAAACATAAACCTTACCATGAGAATGTTTCATTCTTATCATGGACTCGTCCGTCCACAAGACCTTATCCCAAAAGTGTGTAGGTTTTAGGACATGTTTATTATAGAACTTCATTTTTTTCTCCTTATTTGCCTTGCTAACGTAGGGAATCTTACGTGCAGCACGTCCATGCTTACCAGCTTCATGCACTATTCTGCGCACAGTGTCTGTTGAGGGTGCATCCCGACCTTCTTCAAGCAATTGCGCACGGATTTTAGGTGCAGACATGAACGGATTTTGGTCTGAAATGGCCACAATTCTTCTGGAGACTCTCTCAGGTGTACATTTTGGTCGCCCTGAGCGTTTTTTGGGGTGAATTCTCCCCTCTGCTTTGAATGCCCTTACAATTTTTCCAATGGCCGTGTGTGATTTTTTGAATATTTCACCAATGTTTCTATGAGAAAACACTTTCTTGTGCATTTCAATTATTGCTTTTCTCTCACTTGAGCTGCATTGCTTGATTTTTTCCATTTTCTTCGCGTTAAATGAAAGAAAGCTAAACTTTTTATTAAAATCTTACCCATAAACGATACAACAGCGAAAACTTACCAAAAAACAAATTCCAATACTTTTGGTTGTTTTAAAGATATTTTTTTAAGAAAATAGATTAAAACCAATGTTTTTATAAAGAAACTACCGAGTAATTGCAACTAACTATATCAAAAAATGGCAAAACAATTTCGCGGAAACTTAGTTTTGCTGCACTCCAAATTAGTTTGAAGTAACAAATTTCTGTCACGTGCTTAAAAGAAACAAACAACGGAACTTTTTCTGCCTCTCCTACATTCCACATTATCGCGGAATAGAAAACAA